>CAJNSZ010003571.1:0-10818 GCA_905329745.1 Rotaria sp. Silwood2
TTGTAGAGAATTTCAAGCGCTATCTTTTAGTATAAAAAGATGTCCCGATCTAATGGATAATAGAAGAGTTATACTCAAAATACGAATGGTATAATTTATTCTGGGACACCCGTTATGTAATTTTCATGTGAGAATGAAAATTTCGTTCAAACTACATTACATTAATATACGTTTTTCGAAAAGATTCCCAAAATAGATTGATTAGACTATGATTTTAACTTATAGAGTACAATATGAAAACATGTTCTAACTCAGCCTCTTTCAATTGGTGAAAATCGCAGATCGCTAGCTAGTGCCGTTTTCAAGATATTCGTCTTACGCCAATCAACACATTGTTCTGGCGCCGAGAATAATTGGAAAAAAATTGAACAAAACAGTCGGAGTTAAACAAGGAAAGGTCTGAAAGTGGAATTGAAAGGCAACGTTTCATTGATCATTATAAAGAATATAGTAATTTCTTTTAAGAATTGAAGAATATATTTTTGATTTTTCTCAATAAATCTGGTTTTGATTTTATAATTGAATTGAGTAATAAAAGAAATATTTTGTTTACAAAACATAAACACTGATGATGTTCAATATTTTATAATATATAAAACAAGAAAACATTGTTTATTGTTATTTTGAGAAAAAAAAGATGTGTGATTAAGATTCTCGTTTTATCTTCTTTTAATGTAATAGTTCGATTAAATACATACTAAAAAATACAAAATGAAAAAAAAATAATTAACTAATTTATATAAATGAATTTCTACTTTTTCACTTGCTATATCAGGATCAACACTAAAATATCCAATACGTTCAAATTAAAATTTATCAAGTACTTTAGCATTTATAATTCCATTATCAGCAAGAGCATTTGAGTTAATTGCTAATGAATTTTTAAATAAAAAACAGAAATTATTAAATTATAGACGAATATATAATTCATGCTGAATTTATATCTGATAGAAAAACAGTTGGGACCTCTTTCCGATCTTGAGGATTTGGATGAAGAAAACTAACATTAAAAAACAAATAAATAAATCTTAATTTATTATATAGCAAAAATCAGATTAACTTACAGTTTTTCATAGATTCGAACTTCACATTTATTTGGATGAGGTACCCAATGAATAAAACTTTTTGGCTTTGTAATACCTTCATCAGTTACTTTTTCTCATTTTACTTTTAATTCAATTGGTTCATTATTTGAATCCTAGTTTTATATATTAAATTTATTTTACTCATCATCGATCATCGGATAGTTTTAAGGAAAAATTTCAACTTTTTATTTCTATGTGAGCTTATAGATCGAAAGTTACTGTATAATATACACTATTTCAAATTCAGTTTTTCGTCAAATACTAGATTTTTAAAAAAGAGAACATTTATCTTCCATTAAAATCAACTGTTACCAAACTTATAAACACAAAATATCAGAAATAATAACTTCGATCAGTTAGGAAGGTTTACTTATTAATGAAACTCAGCATTTATTCAACGTGTGTCACACCTATAAATATCAGGTTTCTTGTCATGAAAATGAAAAATTGTTTTTTCGAAAGAAAATTTTTTTTTAAAACACCAATACAATTTGATGATAATATGTTATCTGAATAAATTTAATTATAGATATAATTTGCATAAAAACTGTTAGCACAATCCCTATTACATTAAAATATGAAACACGATGAAGCTGTTATTGTTGATCTCCTAAAAACTGTTCTTTTTTATGCATAATGGAGCACGTTTCTTCATCATGGTTTATTTTACACTATAGAACTTCAAACAGGATAGTACTCTACATATGCTCTACTAATATGTTAGTTATACATTATTTCTGATACTTTCTTGAAGTCTTCTATCACAGTCTATGGTCACCTTTCGAGCTTGTCTATTACGATCTGTGAGAGACGACGCAAATTTCTATCCCTAAACAATTGAACACTCGTTTCTGATCATGTTTCAAAAAAAAAAAGACTAACTCGAATAATATCTTGAGTAGTTATAACAAGAGCAACATGTTTTAATCCACATGGTTGATTTGGTGTTAGACGTTTAAAATCTTTTGTTAGATTCTAGAATTAAAAACAAAAAACATTTTATTTATCATCAATTTCTATTTTTTTTTACTTCACTAATATCAGATTTTTCAATATACATAACTGAGTCAAATTGAATTGGATGAGAACCACGAGATTCTTCAACAGGAAAATTTAATACAGCTAATTCTGTCATTCTTTCATTTGGAAAATTGGTTATTGTTACTTTTAACGGATCTAAAACAACCATTACTCCATAAGAACAAAAAAAAAACAAAATTAAATTAATATTCGAAAAGAAAAATAAAATAAAATCTCATAGAGGAGCATTTAAATTAAGTACTTTCCGTACACATGCATCAAGCATATCTGGATGAAGAACTTTTTGTGATATTGTTACACCAATACGTGCACAAAATAAATTAATTGCTTCAGTTGGAAAACCTTTTCATCTCAATCCAGTTAATATATATAAACGTGGATCATCCCAATCTCTATATATAAATAATTATTTTAATTCATATAGATATATGATATATTTACCGAACAATATTATTTTCAATTAATTTAACTATTTTACGTTTCGATACAACTATATATTGAAGATTCAATCGATCGTATTCCCATTGTACAGGACAATATAAATCAAGAGCATTACATAACCAATAATATGAAGAACGTCTAGAATTTATTTTATTAAATAAATATATAATTAATTTATTCTTTTTTTTTTTACCTTGATTGAAATTCTTTTGTACATAATGCATGTGTTACATTTTCAATTGAATCATTTAAACAATGTGTATAATCATATGTTGGATAAATACACCTATTTTAATATTTTATTTTCATTTATTTATTAAAAATAAACCTGAATCTTTTTTTTTGTTTGCTTGTTTATATTATTAAAACTATCTTTAAATTATAGTCTTCACTTCGATCAAATTATAAATTCATGAAAAATGATCCTATTAACAAGTTATCTATATCAACACTACTATAAGAAAAAAAGTATATTTATGTTAAAACTATTGAACATCTTCGATTTTCTATTTAATAAAATGATTTTTTTGTTTTGCTAATCTTGATATCTTAATAATGATAAATACCAACGATGGAACCGGTGTAAAATTTCTCAGACCGGTACCGGTACGGTCTAAAAAAGTCAGACCGGATCGGCCGGTCTAGCGGCAACGCATGATTCATCGATAATTCATAGTCAGAAAAAAAGTGGCTTAGATATGAAGAACATGGTCATCATGTGATAAACTTTATTTGCCAAGTTGTATCACATATCTGATATAGAGATGGAACTAGTCTGAATTTTTGACAAGTAGAACTGATAGTGGTCTGAAAAGAGTACACAGATCCATTTATCAATCACCGGTAGTTCTAAAAGTTGTACTAGTACTGACTCTATCTTTGATAAATACCATAAAACTATTGATTTTTATAGAATATTCTGTTTTTATTTTTAAATCAAATATAAGGTTGTCAAAATAGAATGTACTATAATAGAATAAATTATCTTTCGGGTGTGGGTGTGATTTTACTGAAGACAATCCATCCACACCCACCCTACGTGACAGACTTGATTGATCTTCAATGCTTCAACAAGAGACTGAGCTCCGATCTCACCAAACCGGTTGGTTAGGAGATCGATCTTGATAAGTGTCTGTTATGTCAAGAGAATTTTGTACTGGAAAAAATGCGTGAAGGACTTCACTGACTTGATTAATTTTCAATGCTTCGCTCAGAGCTTGGGCTCTTGAGGCACAGATTTGGTTCACATGAAGATCGATTACAGTAAGTGTCTGTTGTGTCGTGTGAATGTTTCGAATCAAAAAAAAATAAGCGAAGACGGTGTCTCATTTTGTTAATCTTCAGTGTTTCAGTCAAAGCCTGGGTTCTTACGTCACCGATCTCGTTGTTAGTAAGATTCATTATAGTGATTGTCTATTATGTCGTGTTGATGAGATAGAGGAGAATGAAATAAAAGAACATTGTCCCTTACTTTGTTAATCCTCAATATTTCAACCAGGGCCCGGGCTCCTGTCTCAGCAGCCCTGTTCTTGTTAACATCGGCAAATCATGCTTTGGATAAAAATAAAAACGTTGAAAGGTAAAAATGTCGAAAAAAAGATGGGACAAATGTCAAACGATATAAATATCAATCGATAAAAACATCCAAGTGTAAACAGATCGAAAAATAAAAATGTCAACCTTTTGAAACAGCGGAAAAACTTAGATTACTAATTAGTCAATGATAAAAGTTACAATACGTTTATTTCATTTGTAAAGTTTAACTTCATAAAAAAAAACTATTTTACGAAGAACAAAAGTCAAGAACGAGAAGGACTTAAAAATCGAGTTAACACAAGCTGAAATGCTTTTAAATTATTATTAATCATCGAAAAATGTTATAATTTCCAGAAAATGCTTCATTTTCTGTAACATAGAATTTCAATTCGTTATCTAGAAAAATTATTTTGAAACGCCAATTGAAAAATCAACAAACAATTTTTCAAGATGTATGAAAATTAACTCGAATTTCATAGACAATCAGTCTAGATTTTACAAAACAGGAAAAAGTGAAGAGTACTTTTTGGAAAAATCATTTAAACGATGACAGCTATAGCGTTATTTTTTTAGTCACATACAAGTCAGTCGACAGTATCGAGAATTCATTTTTCTCCAACAGCTACAACAGGTATGTCAGTTACATGAAGTGCAGTTAGCGCATACTAATCTGTCAGATGATAAGGAATACAAACAATAAATTATTTCTTGTTACACTATTAGAGTTAGTAAATATAATTTTTTTTATTTTTGAAAATATTTTCTATATTTCTCACTTTTATTTTTTTGTTTTTGATTTATACGCTGTCTCCCATATATACTTGCTTTCGCAATTCAATGAGTATAGAAAAGAAAAAATAAATAATATGAAAACAAAATGTGAAAAGAAAAATATCGAAAGATAGTTTTAGAAAGCGAAAAAACTCAAAACAAAAATTCTTCAAAAATATGATAAGGAGAACTTATTACAATCAATTTTGTCTTACTCGTTGAATCACTTTTATATACTAACAATAGGTTTATGACGTGAGTAATATTGTAATGAGGGGCAATGAGTTATCAGAATATTTAAGAAGAAAAGTATCATGAAAATACAATTTTTAAGGTCCTTTCAAATTGATACACATCTGATTTTGCTCGGAAAAATTTTTAAATTAAAAAATAACAAAAGAAAAGGACAGAAATTATTCTTTCATTATCTTGAATTCAACACTATTGCATATAGGTTTTCTTCTCTGTTCGATTTATATCATATATATATTAATCCTTTCAGTTCCATAGTATAAAAAAACAGCACCTTTTATTATTATTATTTTTCATAGCATAATTGATAAAAGTTAGTATGTAATCTCTGGGAAGGAACCAATAAAGAGTGTTCTGGAATCTTTCCGAAGCACACTGAGTGAATTACATGGGCGAATAAACGAAGTATTTATGGCATGTCTTTATCTGTCTACAATAAACTAATTTTACAGTTTACTTGAATTCAATCCAGCAAAAAATAATTTGAGATTGAAAGGGTTATTGATCGGTGTGGATGTGGGTGTGTCAAGAATATTGAAACACCCACACCCACACCCATACCCACACACACCCTTATAATAATAAGAATGTTAAATTAAGAAAAACGAATTTAAAAAAATGAAAAAATAATGAGCGAATAGCAACAATGCAAGCAAAAAATAGGGTGCTCGTAGAGAAAAATGAAAAAATTCTGTTCGAAATGGAGAAATTAGAGAAGTCATTATTCTAGACATCGATTACCCTGCAAGACAGCTATAGTCTACTAGAGATTTATCACTTTACGTATTTTGCATTAGTTTAATGAGGCTAGAGTGTATATGTGAGTTCCACATTTCAGCCCCAAAGGGGCTACGCTAACAAGCTTTTTTCAATCAAACCAAGACACTCTAAAAATTTCTGTAATTAACTGCAGAACTTAGCATCAAATGAATAGATCTGGAATTGTGTACTGCGTTAACAATGAACAATTCGATATTTTTTTCAAATAAGTTTTTTAATACATTTTCGTAAGAAAAATTTATAATTATAAATAACAAAAAATTGAGTATTGAATCGCTGGTCAACGAATTCTTACTCGATATATTCAAATATTTGAGTGTGAGTGACCTTCTTCGTGTATGCCATCATCTCAATATACGCTTTCATTATCTTCTTCTTCAACACTTCCGGGATCATGGACTTGATTTCGAATTCATATCCAAGCATAACTTCAATATTATCTGTCAACAATATATTCCATCGGTTATTGATCGAATCACTGGAATACGTTTCTCTGAGGGTCTTAATACTGCTCAACAAATAGATCGTTTCTTGACTACTGGATTGACTTTTCAACAATTCACTGAACTACGATCACCTACATTCTTTGATCTTGAAACTTCAGAAACAATGAATCAAATAATGTTCGTGTGGAATCACCTGCCTAACATTACGGATCTGATTTCCCAAATTTGTTACTTTCCTCGCAATCAACAAGATGCTCTGCCGTTCGTATAGCATTTAAAGTCTACCTAAACTCGTTTATTTCCACTTTTTTCATCCGCACAACAATACAGTCAGTATCATTTTTCCTGCACCAACAGTGCTTTCGTCAACTATTGAACGTCTGTCTCTCATAGGTTATAAATATTGCTTAAGCCAACTAGTTCAATTGTTCGAAAATACACTATAACTGCAGCGTCTTGATGTCGATTTACTTTACAATTCTGATGATGAAGCCCCGCTATCTGGTATTCCATTAATGGATTCATTTCTCACAACGTTGATTGGAGATGGGGATGAGATCGCAAGGAATCTCTTACGAAATATGCCCAATTTATGTAACTTGTGCATATTTTCTTTTGGTCCTCATATGGATGGATATCGAATGAAACAAATCATTCGTAATCATTTTCCTAATCTCAAAACATTGCAATTTCAAATGAATTGGGCAATACCTTTCGATATCAACACGAAAAACATACCTCAACTATTGAATCAAGTAGTCGAACCATTTCGAAGTAAATTTTGGGTCGATGAACACCATTGGTATATTGGATGTGATTGTGATCTCGAAAGCAGAGATTTGAATCTGTACACCTTATCATTCATTTGTTATAATTTTTCTATTAGCGGCGCCATATTGTCCAAATCAATTTGTCCTCAAAATAATGATTATTGGTCATACATTCGTGTGCCAAGACTTGCCAACAAGCATCCTTCATTAAAAAACTCGACCTTTCCATGCATTCGTTTTACCAACATTCTAAGATTGATCGTAGACATGCCTATCGATGACTATTTTTGATCGAGTGTCTCAATGCTGGATCAATTGACTGAACTTACAGTTTCATTTTATAATGGTAAGAAGAATTGCAAATACCAACTGTAAGCTTTGCTTGATCGAGCACCTCGCCTCTATGGTTTAGCATTTGGTCGTATCTCAGATTCAAATTCACACATGCAACCATTTGAAATGACAAGTAGTTCGATTCGTCGGTTGCGTCTAAAATATTCTAAACGATATTACAACAATCAAGATTGTACTAAATTGAGTCTTTCGTCACTTGGTATTCAGTGTGAGATACTTTCAATAAATGTCGAAAATCGAATATGTATAATAGATCTTGTCAATAAGATGCAAAATTTTCAGGTATTATATGTTATATGCAAAAATAATTGAGATGTTAAGAGGAGTAAACTTTCTAAGTGGTTGACAAGTCACTTGCCATCTGTATGGACGTTTACGGAAAAAACTTCCAATGATATTAACCTGTGGATTCGTTAATGAAGAGAAAAAATACGTCTATGGGATTCGGAGTTAGATTTTATTACCTTGTTGAATCATGTCGAACTCATCATTGTTTTTTTTTCGAATAATCTTGTTGAAGTGTAAAACTGAATCTCTAAAATATGTATAATCAATCTTCATTTAATGTAGATGTTTCGACATCGGCACTCTTCAATATTGTGCCAGCTATTGATTCTTTTTCTTTTGAGAATAAAAAATAAGTAATCGAAATTCAGAGATAATTTTATATCGAAGAATCTTCCACGAAATATGAATCACTGTCACTCAATTACGTATACCTGAGCATTTCAATGAGAAAGTTATTATATTCAACTGAAGTTTCAATCTGTTCCACGGTTTCATTATTTTTTCGTTTGTATGACATATTCTCAATGATAAAACTAAACTTAAAATCCATAGCTTCACTACTTTGAAGCACTAAAAATTTGTGAACAGCCTAGTCAATTATTAACTTCACACAACGCTCAATTTTATATAAAAAAGCAACGTATTCATTATTATAATTACTTATGAAACATGCTTGTTAATCTATCGTGTGAGTGTGAATGAGGATGAATAGACGACTAAAACCTACACCCATGATGAATCACCACATCTTGTTATAGTTCACTGATTGTTTTATCACTAATGATTTAAAAATAGAAAGATTATTTTCAACATCGATTTGATTATTTCATATCTCAATAATCGTTCTTCAGGTTATTTTAACAAATAGAACATCTAGAGTAGAAGATTTGGAACAAAACCATCTTTGTTCGTATCGATATCAAGTATTGATTTACTGGAAAGCAGCAATTACCTGAAGAACACTTCAATTGCTGTAATCAACAAACGTAGATGGCTTGTTGTTTCATTTCAATTCATGTTTGGTGTATTATTGATGAGTATTGACATAATCTTGAATGATTTGAATAAGAAAAAGAAATATCTTATATGATGCCATTGCTTTTCGGCTTATTCACATTTGAATTTCTCGACTCAAGTCAGCAAGATGTCTGTTGGCGCTAATGTTATTTCAGTTTTACTGTTACTGGCAATTGTCGTTACTCATTTGCATGCTGCATATCAACATTACGTGATCAAGAAAGATTTCAGCTTCGGATTATGGAAGAAGCAATTCTCGGTCTATGATTCGGCGGGAAAGGTTCTAAAGTATCGCATCGAATCGAAATTTCTACGTACTGGCAGTAGACAAGTTCATGCATATCCATCAAAAGAAGTTGTTGGCAAATTAACTCGTAGATGGACATGGGCTTTGAAAGCTGATATTTCAGTTCTCGATCCAAATTCCAACCGTTGGATCAATGGGAATATTACGAAACTAAATAAACTTACTTTAAAACATCCAACCAAATACTCCATCTATTGGAATGGTCAATCCTTGGTGATGGAAACCCATATTGCCTCATACTTCAGACAAATCTATGATAAACCTGAAGAGGATAACTTGGCTGAATTTTCAAAACGGCTCCTTTCAAAATCGGCACCAGATGAATAAATTTTAACCATATTCTCAAATAAGTTTCCGGATGCATTCTACTTTCTAGTGTTCACCGCTGAAGATTTCCCGAAATTGCCTACTGGGAGAGGCAGACAACGAAATCCATTTGTACGACATCCTCTTGATCCATCAAAACGATTATGCATGAAATATACTCAATAAACGATGAAGGCAACTTTGAAGGAAAAATTAGTACGAATCAGTGTCTCATTTGAAAAGATATTCATTTCTTTTGAGAGAATTTTTTTAGTTAAGAAAACATTTGCCTTTAGGTATTTGTGAAAATGATATGAATATGAATGTGTGTTTGAAGAGAGGTGGCATTCAAACACCTAAACTCTAGAACAGTACCATTTAATATAAGATGTACGATTATATGAGAAAAATGTGTAGTTTCCTTGTAATGCTTGGTACATGCTTAATAACTTTGAGTGGCGAACGTACAACTCATGGTAAATATCATGAAGAAAGACTGCAATATTTGACTGAAAAATTTCACAGACTATGAATTACTGTCGAAAAAGTCATCAACTCATGAATTGTCTTGTCGTTTAATTAAAAAAACGATTAGTTTTATTTTTATTGGATTGATATGTGGAATACGCTAAGATAGTTCTTCACGATAACTAGGTGAAATGTTCGATATGTATTGTGTTCTGATAATAGTATATCGATCGTCACACGAGTTGTTTTTCATCGATATTATCATTATTATATCCGCAGCATGTCAGCAATAATTCAAAGAAACATGAAAAAATTGAAGATAAGTTTTTTTTTCTAAAAAAAAGCGTTCAGTATCAAACTATAATGAATTACTATCGTTCTTCTCGTTTAAGATGCATGCAAGCAGCATTCTAGTCTTTTACTGATAACTATGAGTTGCAAGTATTTTCGTTTGTAACCAAGATATAAGAATTTTCGCTAATTGAAATCCTCAAGGGCGACGAGCAATGCCTTTTGCTCGCTCAGAATCTATCGGTCTATTACTAGAGGATATAAAGAAACACTGTTGGTATAGAATTAGCGGTATCAAGAGATAGAAAAGTTCATGTTTCCACATTAGGCTTATCATAAAGGATCACTTAGAGACGATATAGCAGCAATGAATGGACGCATATAACACACATCGGATCGTCCGAGTTAGATAACATTTTTGTTGATAAAATGAATTGATGTCAAAGATGCAATTATTTTACATTGGATTTTTATGAAAAATGTAAATTTTGACGTGGTTTGAATCAAACTTAAGACAAGTGTCATTCTTTAATGATTAATTACATTACATAGGGCATCCGCTAAAATCACTAGACAAAGACAAATGTGCGTCATATTACCATTTTTCAACTAGATAACTAATCTTTTTTTTTTAGAGAAGAGTGAACAGACTGAAATTTGCATTT
>CAJNSZ010003572.1:0-10813 GCA_905329745.1 Rotaria sp. Silwood2
TTAAGCGATTTGAAAGATTATTTTTTAACAACCAGACGTCTCAATTCTTTGATGGAGAAATCTGAAAGCGAGGAACACCTACAAAGGAATGGTAAAGAATCATATAGTCTCTCTCATAATCAACCTTTTCTTCTCATTGAGACTTTTACGTAAAAGTATTTATCGATACATCAGTTGTTACTGCAACTCTTCGAACAGACGAAGGATTAAAACCAGATCCACTTGAGTGTAGATATGTCTTTAGTTTAGTCACACAGAGCAAGAGCTAACATGGCAGATTGTAAAAATCGTTGAGCTATTCAACAATTTCTTGTCTAAAAAAAGATGAATGGGTTTCGAAGCGAAGAATGTCAACATGCAAAAACAAATATTTATTAAAAACAGAGAGTAAAGAAAAGGTTGATTATGAAAAAGACTATATGATTCTTTACCATTCCTTTGTAGGTGTTCCTCGCTTTCAGATTTCTCCATCAAAGAATTGAGACGACTGGTTGTTAAAAAATAATCTTTCAAATCGCTTAAGGATACGCCTCTCCTTCTTTGTCTCAAAATTATTATTTTTTGTGGCCATTGTATAGTTTCAAGTAGTATTTATCTACTAAGTACACTTTGAGATTCGAAAATTGTCTTTAAACGTTAACAAATTCGAGAAGAAATCAAATTTTATATCGAAAAGAAGGAAAGTTGTACATGGTTTCGCATTTTTCTTAAAACAATTTTTTCATGAACAAAAGTGCAGTAACGCCTTCGTTTCTCCGACGTAGTACGTCCGATCAAGCTGAAAAGTTTTTCATATATACTTGACACAGTTTGCGGTGAGTATTTATTTTTCACTTCAAAAAAATATTGCTCTGCTGATTTCTGGAAGCTCTTACAAAGAAGGGCTCCATCCAACAAAAAGCATGTGTTTTTCAGAGTACCTTCGATATTTCCATTCTGATTCGAAAGACAAAAAAATAAAAGGAATTTTAAAAAAATTCCACTTGAAAGAGCCATTTTTAGCCATCGTGATCCCAATATTTCATAGAAGACAGCATCTGGAAATTTGAGTCTATGACGATTTTGTTATACTCATCAAGGTTATCTAGTCCTGAAAATTCTACTTTGCTTGATAACTCATTCTCCGGAAACTCTGAATAGGAGAGGAATCTACCCTTAAGCCCCCCCTCCCCCTCAAAAATCTATATCAGCCCAGGAATATCCAAATTAAATGAAACTTTCAGGATATGTTGAGCCTGAAAATGGGAGACTGCCATAAAATTTTCGGCCCGTAATCTTCAGATTTTAGGGAGATATGAACCAAACAAAGGTCAAAAATGACTCATTTGACATCCCAAATATTTCGGTGCTGCTTCGTTCAATATATTAATATTTTCTTTTTTGGAAAGAGTATCTCAAGATCCAGGGCATGATAGGGCCATTTTTTGAAATAGTCCCTTTTTAAGCACAAAAAAGATATCACAAGTTCAATTACTGAAAAAAGTGTCAAAAAATGGTAACCAAATCATATAACTGGCTGTGTATTGACCAAACAAAGGCTTAATTAAAAAAAGTGGCCCCATCAAGCCCTGCGCCTTGAAATGCTCTTTCAAACAAAAAAAAATATTAATACATTGAACGAACCAGAAAGGAAAAATTTGGGATGCGCTTTTGAGAAAGCGGAAACTGAGAAAAAACGAAAAACATTTTTTGATTATTCAAAAAACAGCTGGTTTTTCGAATAGGAGTTGACGGAAATCTTGAAAATTTTTTGGGAAAAATGAAGTAACGAGAAAAGTAAATTATCGTTTATGAAAGAGCAGATGACGGGCTATCTCCCCATGTATTTACCTCAATTTCTGAATCTTTGACGAAAATTGACTTTTTTGGAGGGGGGGGGCGTCTTAAAAAGATGTAGAAATAAAATGATAGTTGTAGTTCTCATATTCATTGTTTTCTAGAGTTTTTATTATGTACATCTGTCTTTTTTTGTTATTTAATTTTATGTCTAAATAAAGTAGATGTAGTATAACTATACTGAACAGAATATAGGCACTTGTGAATATTTTACATAAACCACTAGACTCATTAAAACTATATAGGAGTAATTTTCAAGCATTCGCTTGATGATTACCTTCACGAGAGTATATATACGACGTACAATAACTACATGCATGTGGGCTCCCTATTTCTCAATACTTAAACTCGTTAGTTCGAGTCATTAAACAATACTTAAGAATTAGTTATTCTGATTCAACTAATATGAATTTCAATTAATGGAAGCATCAGCACAGAAAACTATGCCATTCGATTTTGAGAAAATCGCCTAGATAATAAGAAATAGAAAGAAAAAATATTATAAAATAATGTTTGAATTTAAAATAATTTAATTCAATCACAAATAAACATCTATTGAAAATTGTTTTCATATTACAGCGATAGAGGATGACCTACGGACGCGAGTTCAGTTCATCCTCCATTTCATTCATTTCTAACTATCTTATTCTACTTAGTTCCAGAACTTGCTGGTAAAGATTTGAAAAAAAGTGGATTCAATTTTAAGAAGGCATATTCGAAAAATCGATGTCCAGCGATGAGATTCGGTTCCTTGTTGAAAATAACATAGTGATGTTTTCGTAAGAGTTTAAAAAATCCATGAATCACCTTGGGATCAGATGGATGGAGTTCAATGAGAATTTGCCGTGGCAGAGAACTTGCTGATGCTTGCATAATAAGAGGAAAGAATAAGTATTCAAAACCTTCAATATCAATTTTCAATATATCAATTTTTCGTTGAATATGATTCAATTTTTGGATGATGGTTGTCCAACTTTTGGAACCTTTTGGATGAGTACCATTACCAAGAGTAATTTGATGAAATATACAAATACCTTTCGGACAAACGTATCGATTTCGATCGAAAGTATGAATTTCACAGTGCGGCATTGTTTTTTTCATATTGACTTCGAAACTGAAATCACCATTGGATCCGACACTGTACACCAGACAATCCACTCGAGATTTCAATCGATAAGGATCACACACCCATTTGCCACCATCACCCATTCGACCGATTCGTCTTGCATGAGAACAATGAAAATTGGGCTCCCAATTTGTGAGAAAAAAGATTCTGCTCTGGCGTTTCATCATGTTTTCTTTGTCTTGTGCTCGATAGACATTTTTGCGTTCATTCCAAACATTGTCCGGTTCACATATAAAATCATCACTTTCGGTTAATGATAAATGACAATTACTGGTAAAGATTAAAGGCATTTTGAAGTATGATTGTCCACTCCAGAAAAATATAATTGATACAATGATGAGCACCAAAACTCCAACCGGCAGCTTTGCAGATAAAAGTTGCATTTATCAAAGATGACCGATCGACAGAGAAAATACTGAAGTGAAAGAAATAGATATTACTATAATTACATACAGAAAATGCTGTGGTTTAATTAAAATCATGATCGCCTTGCTTCACAAGACGATCAACTTAAGTTTCATGATCAAAGCATAGAGCCCTCGCGAATCAATCGAATGTTTGATTTGCAATGTTTCTCATTCGTTTGTTGATAGGTTATACTCACAAATGCAATAAAATAGAAACCAAACAATGCTCGTTTCAGTAGTAATACTACGCGCTTCAACATTTTGTTACTTTTTGGGTTCGCTATGAAAAACATTTATGAATTTTTTCATCGTTTTCATATATAACAGAATTATTTCTCTGAACTAAAACTGTAACAGTTTCATTTCAGCTCACATGAACTGAACTGGCTGACCGGTTCCTGTTTTCACAAGGGGGAAAAAGCAAACTTTTATGTCCAAAATCTCTGAAATCTTTCGGAATCTATCGGAATCCTTTGGAATCTTTTGAAATCTTAAAATAAGGAGTGTTACAATGAGGGCTCTCCAGTGCACGCTCATGAGTCGCTCATCTGAGCCTTGACAGTTCTTCTGCACTTGCAATATTCAAGTCACCTATAAGACTCGCTCTATTTTCGCTTGTGTTCATTAGAGCTGTGGAGTTCATCCTCGTGAGCACTCATCAGCCTGAACTGTACATCCCTACTATCGATTGATCAGACTCGACAGAGAAAGTCCTCAGTTAGTATGTGTACAAAACAGATGGTTGTTCCGATCATATGAGAGATGGCCCCAGATAACCCTAATATTCGTCCGAACAACTCTGTGTTTTATCCTAATAATAGTGGAAAAAAGCTGAACTAAAACCTGATTGATTGATAATCGACTAATCATATTGGAAGACAGTATTTCTTCACTATTGTCAGGACAAAACATGCTGTTGTTCGGGTCATATGAAAGAGGACCTAGGATAACTCCCTAATCGACTCGAACGACAATATGCTTTGTCCTAACAATAGCGAAGAAACGGTTTCTTCGAATATGATTGGTCAATTATCAATGAATCGGTTTTTAGTACGGCTTTTTTCCACTATTATTAGAATAAAACAGGGGCACTCAGGTCAATCGATGGTTATCGATGGTCCTCTTTTCTTTAGCCCAAACATGAGTAAGTTTTGTTCTTATAATAGCTGGAACACAGCTTTCTCGAATGTAATTAGTCAATGCCGGGGATGTGAAGTTCACGCTCATGAGGGCATATGTGAGGGCTCCTGAGCTTGAACTGGACAGTCCTAATGAACACAAGCGAAAATGAGTTGGTTCTTATCAAGGAGAAAAACAGATGTACGTTAAAATAATTTTATGCTCGGTTCTATCGATGTGAATCGCGTTGCTTGAATAATGAATGAGCAACTAAAGGGCATATTTTTCGGATTCGGTGAGTAAATAATCATATTTTGCATGATGATACCCATCGCTACTCTACAAAGTATAAAAGTGAATGCTTTATTTTATGATTAAGTGGTATCCTAAAGAAAATCTTTGATGTTTCTGTGCTATTTTGTCAGGTTCTTGATTCATTCCTAATTGAAACAGAAATTTCTGTTTACATGCTACCTCATTTATCTGTGTTTCCTCAAGGATGTTACCAGGTTTTCTAACAGAATCTTTTCAGGATCTTGCTGAATTTCCTTGAGAGTGTTATACCATTACTTGGCAGGATCCTTGCAGGATTTTCTAAACAGAACAGAAAAAAAATGAACACAGAATATCGATCTCTAGCGCTTCAGTATACATACCGATCAGCTTACTCAGCTGGATTGTGACATATTATTGTATATAACCTCAGCGTTCAATATTTTTAATTCTGACTTAAATTTAAACTTCTATTCCAGTTCTATACAAATGGAAATTGTCTCCAAAAAGTTATAAAAATATAAGAGCCTTTCAAAGATTTGTCCGATTCAGAACAGAATCTCACTGTTTACTATATATTTCGATTCGGTTCCAAAAATATATTTATAATTTTTCTCATGCATGCATGAAACTTCGAAAAGCTTTAACCTAGAACCTACTATAGACTACAAACAGCTATTTATTAAAAAATACCGAAATAACCGAATTAAAATTAATGCCGTATTTTAATACCTTTTTAAAACTTTTTTCGGAAAAAAATTACAAAAAGCTGGTTTGTATTAAGTAAATGTCGCAATAACATTAGTAGCAACTAAGATAAATTCTACTTAGAATAAGTTTTGTAACATTTTAGCAGAATCACTTTATTTGCTTATAACAAGTTCCAAATCCTGCTAGGAATCATTATTACACTTCTATAGCGAAAACGTTTAGTCTGCCGGTTTCAGATCCTTAAAGGATCTGATCAGAACCCCTCAAGGATTCGTTCTATTTTATTGAGGAAACGACAAGATCCTAATAGAACTGTGTAAACATGAAATTTCAAGATTCTGACAGGATTCGAGATACGGTTTTATCAGGATCCTGAACAGATTAACATTGTTTTTCAATCAGGATTCGTCAAAGAAATCGTTTTTCCTAAAAGAAATTTGTAGCCACGGAATTTCAAGGTCCTGGCAGGATGCAAGACTGGATTACATAAGCATCCAGAACACAATACTATTGCTGTTGAACTTGGAATCGTTGAAGAAACAAGATGTGGTTGTAGATGCGAACAAGAGTTCTTCTTATGTTAAGTCACAGTGACATCCACTGACCCTCGTGTTGATTTCGTGTTGAGATTCTCCTCAGTTTTAGCTGCAATGATTGAATAGATCATGTTACCATGATAAGTATCAGATTTTGTCTAAAATTTGATAAAATCTTGAGAGAATCCTCTCTATTATTCCTGTAAGAATCCTAAGCAGGATCATGATTGAATCCTGGAAAGATCCTGTATTCATGATTTATAAACATACCTGGCCAGGAACGTTAAGAAATCCTGAACAGGATCATGTGTAACCGTGAGAAATCCTGGAAGTAGGAATTATCAGAAACTGACCCAGAATCCCAATGAAATCTTGACAAGATCCTGGAGATCCAGGATTCTGATGGATCCTTCCAAGTTTTCTCAAGGAATGAACAGGATTGAGATACAGTAATTGCTTATACAAATCATCATACACATACATAAATATCTCAAGACAACCAAATTGATTTGCTGAATTATTCGTAGCATTTACAATAACCGAGAGACGAAATTCTCTGACCGTCGTGAAAAAGATCTGTAAAAGAAATATCAGATTCAATTATGATAATATTGAACGACCGATCGTAAACATGACTCAAAAATAGCATGAACGGTACTATATGGCAATGGTAAGTAGCGCTGTTATGTGATTGTTCTTATCAGCAGTATTCGACATTAATTTTCCTCAAAAATACTTTACAATAAGTATTTAGAACGAAAGAAGAATATCCAATTTATGTGTATGTATGCGGAAACTAAAGATGTAAGAATTATTTCGAGACTAAGTATAGATGCAGTATAAGAAATATATAAATGTAGGAAGAATATAACCATAAGAACTGAATGAATATGCTGGAATCAACTCTTGCGCCGTAGTCTGGCTCAAATTCTGTTAAGTCGACTGTAAATATGGGTCTTGATGTGAGTGTGTATGAATGCATGCAAAGATGAGACTCATAATCGCACTCTAGTTTCAAAAAAAGTGAAGTAGAATATATCTCCTTTATCCGAAAAGTAAAGTAAAGTAAAGTAACCTATTAACGTTGAGTTTATTATTCATTTATTAGCTCATTTATCATGAAATATTTACGTTGTAACATATAAAAGTTTATTCAAAATCTTTTCCTCAATAATAAGTGAAAAATAAAACGAAATAAAACTGAAAAAAACAAGATTTTACATCTATGGATACTTGAAATCGTGACTTCTTTTCACATATTAGAGATAACATTTTACGACAATATTATCTGAATAAAGTTGAGCTGTATTTGTAAAAAGAAAAGAGTAATAAAGTTAGCTTGTGCTGTTTATACTTATTTCGGAATACTTTATCATAAGGTACCATACTTTCAAGGTATGACATGATATTTCCTATTAGTTATTTTATGAATTACGTCTACAAAAGTCACTCATTACACTAACTAGTCATATATAAGGATTGAAAGTTCATGTTATTAGATAATTAGGTAATAAGTAACAGAGTAAGGTAAACATTTCTATTTGCTTTCTTTCACTAAATAAAGGCTTTTTCGGAAAGTGATGAACTTGATTAAGTTTGATCGAGGACCTTTCAGGTCGAGCAGTCTGAATCTGTGATTAGTTTCTCTAAATTGTGCACTTGTTTTCTCGGTCAAGTTATCTTTACTTCAAGATCCCTAATAGGACTTTATCAAAAATCGCTACTTTCCCAGAAAACCTTTCTTCAATGAAAAAAACATAATCACGAATTTTCTGTTACTTTCTTATCTCTTACCTAATTTCATAAGTATTCAGTAACGAGAAGTTTCCATGTTTTGTATGCTTAGTATGTCTAGCAATTGACTTATGTAGATATAATTCATAAAGTAACTAATAGGAAATATAATGTCATATCATGACAGTATACTACCTTATGACAAAGTATTCCAAAATAAGTAGAAACAGCAGCAGCTAACATTATTACTCCTTTCTTTTTATGAATACAGCTCAACTTTATTCAGATAAAATTGTCGTAAAAGGTTATTTCCAATACGTGAAAAGAAGCCACGATTTCAAGTATCAATAGACGCAAAATCTTCCCATGTAAACAAACGCGAAAAATTTGACTAAAATCGATTTTTCAAAAAAATCATGTAAAATCGGTTAAAAGTACCGTTTTTTTTTTATTAAATCCTGAAGAATAACTGATGATAATTTATTTTTCTCCGGCAAAATCGGTTAAAATCAATTACCCAATACAAATTAATTAAAACTAGATAGAAGGTAAGAATCGATTGAAATCAGATATCAAGTAAGAGTCGATTAAAATTGGGTGACAAGTTAGAATCGATTAAAATCAGGTATACCCATGTCGTCAAAATCGTGATTCACGGGCCGATAAATCGTGCGATCTATCGTGATAAAATCGTTAAAACAGGCGATTTTTCGTCATTTTTTTAAAGATCTTGATTCATAAAGATTTCGACGAAGTAATCATCTATTTACCGCGATATGATCGCCGATGTTTTTAAAAATCGCGATTAATCGTCCAAACCGAGGCGATTTTGAAGACATGGGATCGGCATGCACCGAACCCGAACGGTTCGGACTTTTCCCATGACTATGTAATCATGAATAGGACCAATCCGAACCGTTCGGGTTCGGTGCATGCCTAATCAGGTGCAAGGTAAGATCCGATTAAAATCAGATGCCGTGTCAGAATTGATGGAAATCCATTCGGAAGTAATAATCAATGAGAATCGATTCGAACATATCGATGTAAAAAAATCCCTAGAAAAATCAATGGTAATCGTTTTTTTTTGACTCAAATCGTGCCATTTAAATCGATTTTTAACCAGCAAAAAATCGATTAAAATCTGATTTTTCGCGGTTCTTTTTTTATATGGGTTGTTTTTTCAATTTTATTTCGTTTTCTTTTTCAATTATTATTGAAGAAAAGATTTGAATATAGCCTTATATATTGCAACGTCATCAATTCATGACAATAACCTAATAAATAAGTAATAAACTCAATCTTAACAAGTAATGCTCAACGAGAATCGATTCATTTCACCCTAGACTGACGAAGTACCAATTTATATAGAATTGCATCTATAAACAGTGATAGTTAAGTAAAACGATGACTAGATAGAAAAATAATAATGATAAAAGAAGCTTGCAGCTAGCCGTTCTACAGATAAACTTTCAGAATTCCTATGAGAAACTATTTTGACCTTTTCTAACATAAGATTTGCACTTCCATCAATGAATCAAAAGACTTATAACTGTAACAAACCCGTTTTACATCTCTACATTCTCATCATTTATACCACATCTCAATATGTGGCACTTTGTACCACAATTTATATACGTAGTACTTTGTACCATGGCTGTCCATCATGGTCCTTTGTACCATATCAATCACGTGATATACGTGTTACAGACAGATGGATAGATACACACAGATGGATTTCCGTTTCTAGACCCTATTCTTTCAGCCTATGGAATAGACTAAATTACTTTACTTTTTCAAAGTAAGATAAAGATAATGGGCAACCTCTATTCTATGTTGAGTGAAAGATAAAGCCAATTCTCTGTAAAGCATTGAATTCAAAGGCTTTTCTCTTTTCTTTTATTTATGAGAAAATACAGATAGACCATACAAAAACAAAACAGTTTTTTCTTTCGGTATCTAGGAAAAGATAAAGTCAGTTACTTGTGGAGCATTAACATATAAACTCCATTTTTAATTCTGTCTATGAAAAAACAGAAGCAGACTATTCAAAGAAAAAAATATTCTTATTCCTTATACTTTCTGCAAAAGAAGACTAACGTACGATGGAAAAGTAATGACACAAGAAGTATATCCATCTTTGTCTTGGAGAAAAGAGTACTGAAAGAAATTTTTTAACAAAAGATACAATTTTTTCTTGTCATTCCCATTATATATAGTTTATTGTTTTAAAAGATTCATGAATGAAACTACACGATAGAGAGGAGAAGCACCATTTAAAAAAATTCACACTTTTTTTTATAAAATCAGTGGCAACAATGTCAATCTTTGTATCTCTTCAATAAATAGGTTCTGACACGATTAACTTTGTTGTCCGTTGATAAAAAATTTTGCTCGTGTTTCGACCAGTGTATGATTTATATATACTTCTTACACATTAGTCAATTAAATATAACGAGAAAAAAGAGAATCTTCGTGTAATAAATATGTAATTCAGATATGAATTCATTAAAAACATCTTGTAAATCGGTAGATAATTGTAATTAACTGTCATCTACAACAGAGACCGTCACAGGGCGTTTTTTTTTCGCCCTGCCCTGCCCTCAGGACATGGCACAGGGCATATACAGGTTAGAATAATACTTCTAAACTGAGTATGTCTATTGCAAGAACTTAAGCTTCGATAAAACAACGATATTCTCAGGTACTTTTAGTTACTAAATCCCGTGGAATGCCAGGTTTTTCACTAGAAAAAAGAAACTTTTATTAAGAAAAAATTAATTTTAGTTGCAAAAAAATGTTTTTTTTTACTAGGGTTACATTTTCTTTACTTTATGAAATAAATATAAGTACAATCTTTATATTTATGAAATAAACACCAGTAAATTCTTTAAGTTTTTTTAAATAAAGATTTAAAAATTTTTTATCTTTCAAAAATAAAAATAAATAAAGAGAAACTATTATATAAAAAATGAAAATAAATGAAATCTTCATATTTACGAAATAACAATATAGATTTTTTCTTATTTACCTTTATAGAAAGCAAAGATAAAATAAATAATGAAGAAACCTTG
>CAJNSZ010003574.1:0-10810 GCA_905329745.1 Rotaria sp. Silwood2
TTAAAAAAATCGTAATAAAATTTTAAAAAAATCGTTTTCGTTCGGACCGTTGACGTTAAGAGCTAGATATTTGACATTGCTACAATGATTTTTGAGAAAATACAACAGATGGAAAACTTTTTTTCAAATGTGAATTACTATTATTAGACCATAAAATAAGAAAAATTTATCAAGACCAGTCATGTAGAACTCGACTTATAGGTATTTTTCTTTTCGGAAGACAATGACACAATGGATGTGCTCTTAATTCATATATCTATATCAATGATGAGTCATAAAAAAATCGAGAGAGATATGACAGTAATAGAGGCTGTTGAGTAACTCCTTTATTTTTGCCATTTTGCACAGAAAATCCTATGTTGTGAAAACAGTGAATTCTACTTTGTTAAATAACTACAAATCAAAAAACAAAATTGTCTCACTCTGTTGCATCTAATAGTTAAACGAAAACATTAAAGATTATGAATAATAATATTATTGAGTCATATTTGCTTTGTTCGTTCCTGTGAAGCTACTAATCGATTCGTCTGATACAGTCGATAATTTTTTTTTACAAATCTATCAAAAAGTGTTATATAATTACCTTATTTAAATTAGGTGAATCATTTGCAAAAGAGGAAGCAGAAGATAACGAATCATTAGACTTTCTAAAACAAAGAGAAAAACTATGTGGTAAAAGTGCTAATAAGATACAGATATAACTTAATTTTTTAGAAACCATCGAATCCTAAAGTTCGTAACTAAAACTTTTATATACTCACGATTTTTCTTCATTATCTTCCATAGAACCCATATTTGAAAAAGTTTCATCATCCATCCAATAATATTTGGTCTTAATAGATGGTGAAGAAATAGACATTCTAATCGAATACCTATGCATATACAACAGAAATAAATGTTAATATTACGTTTGCTCACCTTTCTACGTCCCTATTGACCATTAGTTTCTTTTGTTCTAATTCAACCATTACTTTCCAGTCCTCTAGTTTTTCTTTAAATTTAGTTTTTGCTTCAGTTGTTGGCTTTTCAATGATCCCATCTTCATTAAATGTGCATAACATTTGTGAAATATTATCATCACTCATTCTCATTAGGGCTAAGCCATTAATGTTTTTATCTAATATAATAATTCATAATAAAAAGACAATCTAGACTAAATACAAAAGACTCGTTTACCTTTAAATGTTTTTACATTATTTTCAAAACTGTTTTCTTTCAACCATTCACTAACTTGATCTATTGTCCAACTTGCCATTGACTTTAAAATAATATAAAAGTTGCTTAATTAGTTATTTGGTTTTATATTTGTCTATGAAGAAATCGGTCAGTTACTGTTATATCTAAAAAAAATCTTCAGAGAATATTTGATATATAGTATGGAGCAGACAGTATCATTAAGAAGACATTATCTAGTGGAAAAAATTATTAATTCGTTTCATTGAAAGCATCTTCTACAGTAATTACATGTTTCTAACTTTGCACGTCGTTTCATTTCTAACGTCCTAGTCTATGTACTTGACTCAAGTTTAAGGTTTCTTGAATTTTCAACATTTCGTCACATTACATGCGACTTCAAAACACCTTAAAAAGGGTCATATAATTACATTAGATTTGGATAGAGAAGACTGAAACTCCATTTCGCTTCATGACAATTCGCAAAATTTAGACAATTTATGGAATTTTGCGAAGTTTTGAAGCGATTTCGAAATGTAAAGAAAGCAGCAGATTCACAGAGTTTAACAAGTCGCTAGATTTCATTAGATGTCAACTAACTTGCTGAGACTTCAGACTTATATAGCTCTATGTAATCTGGTGTTTCTTCTTTGGAACTGCTATTCAATTAAATTCTATGAGATTTCCTCTACAGAAGCCCTTTCGTAGCGGCAGAAAAAGAAATTAACAGTCGTCTTCAGATGTAGTCGATTAAAATCACAACAAGTAAATAACACGTTGATTTTCCTGTTTAGTCAGAGAAATGAATGACTATTGTGAGCTGTTTATTGAATTTCTGTTTTACAGTTTGAAGCTTATAAGTATTTAAATTATTTAGTTTAATTTCATGAACAATCGAGGTCCTCATATTTTGTTTAATTTTAGATATGCTATAGGAGGAAGAGCTTTAGGACTTTCGACGCAAGTCATTTCAAAAAATAATAAAGTTTTGGCTTTTTATGAATCTTTTTACTGAAAGCTCTAAGAATACATGACCCGAAAACAGACCACATTACGGAGTGAATATCACGCGAAAAACTTGACCGACCAAGCCGAAACTTGTTATAGATGCATATACTTATGAGTTACATGCAGAATGAAATTTTTAGCTCAATTGATTGAGTCCTTTATCTCCTACAAATGATGCTTATGGTGACCAAATTAACAATTTTACACAGCTTTGAGGCTTTATATCGGATCATTGGCAAGAGACAAAGATTTGAAATTTTTACTCAATGTAGAACTTTCAGAGCCTTACACTCAGTAAAAATTCAAGCTTCATATACAATTGCATTAGCCTTGGGCATTTATCTGGATATCAGATTTTTGCCGAAAATTTCTATACTATACCAAGGTTATCATTCAAAACATGGATTCATTTTTTAGCTAGTTTTGCAATAGTAAAATGTTCATTTGTGCTCTACAATTACATGAAAAAGCTTTTAGCATAGTGAAACTCGATGTAACTGCTGTTGCTAACTACATAAAGATTGTTTTATTCTGTATGTCTTGAGACATATTTCTTCGCCCTTCTTGTGCTTAATTCTCCAAAAAATGCAAAAGGAAGTAGTTACTATATTGTAACGAGTCGCCTTTGATATACGGTCTCCAATTGCTACCAACAACGTTTGTCATGGTCTAGAAGGGTCGCTGGGGAGCGACTGTCACGCTTTTTTGAGAGGAGTGAATGTGGTTGCAAATATGTACCTATAGATCTGAACAATCCTTTTAGGTATTATTTGATAAAATCAGCGTGGAATCTCTCGCAACAGCCCAGAAAAAGGATAATGCTTAGAAGCCCAACTAAGATGGTTAATGAGGTAGGAAGTCCTACACTTGGAATCTCAATGTTTGAGTAAAGCGGATGAATGTGCGACGAGAAGATCCACACTCAAAACTGCACCCCTAAGCAACAGACAGAAGAACACGGTAAAATCAAGAAGAGAATGCATATCTACGTGAATATGAGCCAGTGTAACCGTCACACATAATAGTCAAACAGGTCTCATTGAAATTTTATTTTTATGATAATTATTGAAGAATGATATAACAGCGCAGAAAAATAGAGCGTCAGTTTTACTATCAGTCCATATAGAGAGAAAGTCTCTTTGAGCTTTTTATTAGTTATTGAAATACCTCCGCCACTATTTTTGAATTGTCCTGAGCAAATTATGATAAACCTTTCCTTTAAATCGAAATTGCAAGTGTAATCATGGTTAGATGTAACTTTAAGAACAAAAACATTGAGCAGGACAATACTGGCATATCTATCAGTGTTTTAAATGTCGCAAAACTTACTCCGTCAATATTTTACAGTCGTTGGTCGTTTGATGATTACAAGTAAAAAATAGATTATTGTTGAGGTATTTGCTCTTATCTTTCGGCGGCTTGTTGCTCTTGATTCTTCAACTTTTTCTTTGAGTTCTGTTGTGTTTGCAAATTAACTTGCCTCAACAATGAGAGAGGGGGGAGGGGGACTGTCAAGGTAAAGACAAGCCACTCTTGATAAGAAAGAAAAAAGCCTGAAGCAGATAGAAACGAAGGAAGATACAAGAATGATAATATTTACTCCTATCTTTCGAGTCTATTTATTCTGATACACCGCATCAACAAGAATAATATAAACCAAGTAAGTTTGAGTTTCATACCAATCGCGGATATCCCACGAGAATTAGTACTAGCGTCTGATAATACTAATATTAATGGTTGGATATTAGTTTCAAAACAGCAGTGTCACATATCCTGAAATTTGGAGAGGTGCTCAAATCTCTGCCGGGAGATGGTGCATTTTCAGCGGGAGATGTAGCCCCCAATGTGAGGGATGCACATCTCTCAACGAGATGATATATCTCCAACAGGAAATCACCGCATCTCCCGAGTGTGGGTGCCACGTCTCCCGCGGGAAATGCAGCATCTCCTGTGGGAGAAGTGAATACTTCTCCCAAATCTTGGATATGTGACACCACTCTTTCAAAAATACATAAGAGCACCAAAAGCCATAGAAGCTTACTCCGGGTTTGTAGCTGAAAAATATTCTCTTTGGTCGAATTCGTTGAATGAATTTTGTCGAAAGCTTTTAAGATCTACTTATACTCTAACGAACGAATTCGATCGGCTCAAAGTAGCCAAAAACCAATGACGACTAGAGTCCTACAATCAGGTCGGATATCCGACACCTGATCCGGCCCAAAGCACGGGTTTGGGTACGAAAAGTTGTATTCGTATAGGACGCTAATTATATATTGTTGTACTATTTCCCAGGCAGACAAGCAACGAAAAATAATGCGTAAAAAAGCGTAAAAACCGCACATTTTTACGATTTTAATTTCGTTAGAAATTTAACCTGTTTTTATGCGTTTTTTTGGTGAAATAAGTGACCTGTTAGAGGAATGACAGCTATAATCCGTAGACTTAGGTTGCTTATAAATCATCAAGCAACCTAAGGTCACGGACTATAGCTATGAGTCCCCTAAAAGGTCACTTATTTCAGCAAGAAAACGCGTAAAAACGCATTAAATTTCTAACGAAATTAAAATCGTAAAAATGTGCGGTTTTGACGCTCTTTTGCGCGTTATTTTTCGTTTCTTGTCTGACTGGGTATGAGTCTCGATCCTTTTTTCATCAAAAGCCACTCACACTCTGACCCAATCCAGTCACAATTAACGAAATATATCTATATATACTTCATTTTTGTAATCGTTTTTATATTTAAATCAATTTTTTGCGCTTTGTTCGCAAAACACTGAATTGAATTTTCATGAAATTCGAATTTACCGTGTCATGGCTGGCAGTTCTAACAGCCCCTCTTCTGTAAATGCAAAATTACAATACTACAAATTATATAGTAGTAATCGATAGAGCTCTTAAAGTTTTACGTTGTAACACTGTTATCAGACGCATTTTCAGCGAAACTTTGGAGACCGATCAAAGAATATTGCTCGAAAATACTTCAAAATTGGCTAGAATTGATAATTTTATAAAAACTTTTGCGAATAGATTATATCAATACTTATCGTTTCGAGTCTAAAATACAATCTTAACAGCTCAATATGACTTTTTTTTGTAATTAGTGAATTTTTCAATTTAAATATCATGCGCAACAATCTAATACAATTTGTATGCTTCAGATCTACTTGATCACATTGCTTATTTCGTAATTTTTATCGCTTGAATAATTTAGATTTATTGATGGGAAGTTGGACAGTAGATCGAGTTGGCCAATGGTTGAGCAAGAATGGCTTCGGAAAAAGTGTACAAAGGTTCAAAGGTAAGTGAACTATCTGAATTAAAGGTAAATTATCATTTACTCTATTATGCTAGACGAAAACATTGACGGCAGAGCTCTAATGAAACTGACAGATGATCAAATTGAGTACTTATTATCTGTATTAAATCAAGATGGTATTGAAAACAAACCAACACAAAGAACAAAACGTGTATTTAAAGCAGAATTAGAAGTATGGAAGGCAGCATTTGAATTTGAAAGAGATAAGCAGAAGAGAAAAATAGAGTAAAGAATCTAAATATCAACGTTTATTTATTTTGTTAATTGTCTAATATTTATTCATCTTGTCTAGTGTTGCATTAACTAGCAAAACCAGCATATCTTCTGATTGGAAACCAGTTTCAAAAATGAATAACATTGAAATACGTCGGAAACCAACGTGAGTCATTAGATATCACATAAGAATTCAATATTTAATAAAGATTATGAATTTAATTAAAGCTTCTTTATAATAATTTGTTCAGACATTGTTCTTCATATTTTAGAATGCCCTATTATCCAATCTCTGCTATATCCACTATTCCAAGTAGCATGGATGCAAGAAATACAGTATATATGCAAAAGTAAGTATAGTTGGCATATTATACAATTCATAAAATCTAGAACAGTAAATAAATCAGTGTCAAATACTTCTGCTGTATCAAGATGTTTGTGCGTTAAATCTTTTCTATGAAATCATAATTCTGAATTGATTAGTTGCCTTTTCTTTGAATTACTGCCACTAAAAATCTTGCTAGTTTTCAAACAAATATTAAAAAATATGTCAAAAAAAGAAAAATACGAACTTTTCAATTTCTTCTTCAAAATAAACTCCAAACATAAATGAAATGAAGCTCCACATTAAGTATAGACTTTTTGCTAAACAGTTTTTATATAGCTTGCTTTCATACAAGATTTTCACATCCCAAAACTATCGATAAATTATTAATAACATATATTTTAATGCTTTTTCTTTTATCTAGACTTTCCATTTCATCTATGGATGCTCCGAAAAAATTGAATAAAACAATCAATGACATAAAAATATATTCAAATACATATTCGATTAAACCAATGGATATTAATTTGAAATTTTTCAAAAACGAATTATTCTGTTCTAGCTTAATACAGTACATTTCAAACATATATAATGTAGAATGTCACATATCATTAGAAGATCAACAAAAGGAAAATGTTGGAATACAAATCCAATTATCAGGTTTGAGAAAAAATGTTGAAAATGTTCATAGTGATCTGCAATTATTATTTGAAACTGTTAATACAAAAATTTTCAACAACGAAAAAACGGATGAAAAAGGTAAACAATGCTTAAATAAAATCAATCTAATTATGTTATGAAACACAACATGAAAAGAGTATGGTAGTAAAGAGACAGAAATCTTGAGTCTCTTCACTTCAGCATTTCTCAATCATCATTGTTAAATTCATTTTTATATTTTTAGTTATTTATTGGTCAAAAAATCTTTACTCTGATTCGGATATTACTGTGATACAGAAAATTTTTGATAAACAAAAGTTATTCACTATATGGGAAAAAACGGATATATTATCAGGATATTATGTTGTTCATTATTTTACTAAAACTGATGTCTTTAGTGTGTCAGAAGATTATATAAATCAAAAAATTAATAATGAAATATCATATGTACGAGATATAGTTATATCGAATTTCGTAAATATACAAGAAAATTTTCGAAAAAAACTAGAACAGTTTATCACTAAAAAAAAACAAGAACAACAGCAACTGGAAACATATGCAGTCATTTATTGTATATATCCAGGACAAACAGAACTGAAAATTAGTTTCTTTGGACAAAACGTTTTAGTAAAACGTGCAAATAGACAACTAAAATATCTGATAGATCAAAATCGATTAATCACATGGACAACTGAATTTACTCTTACACAAGTATGTATTACATAAAATTTGTCATGCGATATCTTAAACGAACTTAATACATATGATAGAGATGTGCCGAGTAAACTTCTTTCACACTCGATATCCTGACTGAGAACAATTTTCTGATCTACTATTCTGCCTGATAGGGTAAGATTACTCTTCACGTCACTAGTATATATAATCAACCGAAACGTTCGACTGAGATCGTTTAGAAAAGAAAATGACTTGCACATAGTGAGACACATAATTTGTATAAAGTATGCGCCAAATGCAGTAACAATTTATTTTAAGGCGTATTTTGTTTTCAGAAAAATTCTTAGTATAACAAATGGAAATCATCTATATCACACGTGTAGTCAAACCGATTTCGAAATGTTTCATTTTGGATATTTGCTTATTTTATGTCTATACTTGAAGCAGTTTGTGTTCGAAAAAAAAACTTTATTAAATTATGTGATCTAGGATGTCTACACCGATTACACTATGAAGTTTACTATATAAACATAGTTCAATATTACTAAACAATTTTTCACTACAAATATACTGTAATTTTAGTATTTCAGTATCCATGAGGTTTTTTCTAATAGACATTTGTTAGACAATATTGATACTACACATTTTGGTGTCAGTTCAATTTTCCTTAAATGTATTATTAGGCGAAGACTTTTTAACTGTATTTAATGTTTTCTTATTGTAGACTGAAGATTGATTTCTTTCCTACGAAGAAAAGTCTTTATAGGAGAAAATACTAAAAAAATTCTTAGTGTAGAAAATATTCTGTTTCTTTTATAAATGGTCAAATTCGTTACCTCAACAACTCTAAATCTGATAGATTTCGTTCAATTCTATAATTATTAAGATTCTTAAAAAAATTTGCTTGTCTTTATGAATTATTTTCTCGGTAAAGTTACATCTATTTTAGTTACTTTAACTAAGAATACAAATGAATTAAAAATTATTGTCCATCTTAGGAAAACAATAATTCATCATCTAATTAATTCTTTCTTGTTTTTTTTAGCGCAATTATCTATTAGATAATTGTCTCCATCAATTGGAAACTATTGAATATGAATATAAAGATGATAATGTCAAAATAAAAATAAGAGAAAATCAATTATATGCACCTCATTATTTGAAAATAAAAATTCAACAAAGAATTAATAATTTAATTGACCAACAATATCCTCTTATTTTTCAATATATTGGAAATGATTCTATATTAACAAATGATGAAAAGTTGCAATTAGAAGAAATAGCTGGACAATTCAAATGTCAAATTGATAAAATAGATCTACAAACTAAGAAAGAAATTGTCACATTACCAAAAGTAATAAACACATCCACGTTAAAATCATCACCAAAATTTATTATTAAAAAATCAAAAGAATTCTATTCTTCATTATCACTATTGAAAACAACATCAATAGCAAATAGTACAATAGAACTCCATTTAGCCAATGATGTGACTGCACCACAGGTGAATTTTTCAAATTTTTATCAAACACAATCTAAAAGACATGTTGAAGTGTACAGGATAGAAATTTAGACCCACCCCTCCCTTACACAGACAATGTTGATATACGATCGCAGATTGTGTATCAATAGTGGCTCAGTACATTATATTAACTAGTTTCTTATCGCATGTCTAGGACATTAAGTAAAAGAGAAGCAAAAAAAAATGTGTTCCAAGTAGAGCTCGTTTGGACCGAAAATTTTCGGATTCGGATTCAGTCAAGCCTATTTTGGTACTGTCGATGAATTTTTTTAATCAACACAGATAACTACACACGGGTTCGGATCCGAAGCCGGTTAACAAAAAAAAAATTCAGCTCCGGAATCGATGAGCTCTAGTTCTAAGATACTTAGAAGAAAATAATCTTCCTGTGATTGAAGACACCAATTACATTTTGTTTCACATTTTAATCCCGCAGGGTTTACGCTAATAACTCTTTTAAATAGAATTCATTTTTACTTTTCAATTTTAGGCAGATATTACTATTATTTCAATGATTACAAGTGATATCGAAGACGATAGTAAACTGAATGGCAATAATTTACAAAATAAAACAGATACTGATAAAAGCGTAAAGCTTTTTTACAGTTTACCGCATTGGTCTAAAGTAAACAATGATCAAAATGACACAGATTTTAAAAATTCGATAAAAACTTTCATTTCAAACTCATTAAAAGATATTTCGGTTCTTAGTCTTAATAAAGAAAATATAATTACATTTTCTACAGATGAATGGGATAATTATTCAAGCAGAAAACAACTGGCGGAAGAAATCATTAATGAGATAAAAGTTCAACTTGAAACAAGTAAATTGTTTAATGTCAATTGGAGAATTTTATTTATTTTTAATGACAACCAAACTGATTTATATAATCGATTTTTACAAACAATATTGTCAATAACGATGAACACAAATAATTATGAACAATTTTTTTATCCTGTATCAAGTATGTAATGAACAGGTCTTTTTGTTGAAATGAGAAAATATGTAATTTTTATAAGATACAAGTCAGAACATATTTATATTTCCATATCATCCTGACATTTTTCTCACGATAAACTCAGATAAAAAACTCTAAAATGAAGATCCTGGTTTCTATTCCTGAGAATTGCTTTTTTGAATCCTATAAACCATAGCTGTCTTAGAGATTGATTTAGCAAAGCTTCTTTCATGAAAAGGAGTTTTAAAAGAGTCTTGAAGGATAGGCGTAGGTATTCCAACTCTCTTCCCTCTCACACCACAAACCACGAGAGACGTTATCACAGAACTGAATTTTATTTCGAAATTATTGTCAAATGTGACTGAATTTAAGATTGATGCCTTTCATCACGGACACATATTTACAGTATCTAGTATGTCAGAAACGAAAATATATGTTTCTAAATCTCTTTATGTACACTATAAACAGTTTTGTCGTGTTTCACATTTTAATCTCGCAAGGATTAAGATAACAACTTTTTCAGCTCATATTACACTCTAGAGCTCTTTCTACAAATATAAAAACAATATTTTCTCTCTACTTCATTGAACTATCGACGATAGTACATTTTCTCAATAGATGGGCGTGACATGTTTATTTAATACTTAGGGCAATCCAAAAGTAGTGACGGAGATACTTTATTTTCTTATAGAAAGCTTTAAAACAATTTCTTTTTTTATAAACAGATAGAGTGACTTTCACTCTATTTTTCCCTGCCATTTAATCATTATTCAACTGGTATTATAATAATAAAATTTCGATAAGATCTGTTTCGTTCGCATATGTGCTGGTAGCAAGAAGGCTCGTGAGAATTTTTTCAATAAAGTTTGATAGAAATAAGATAGAGAACTGCGATTTTCACCGTTGGAAAGAGGAGATGAAGATGCATCGAACCGTATATTAATAATTTTTCAAATATC
>CAJNSZ010003575.1:0-10807 GCA_905329745.1 Rotaria sp. Silwood2
AGATCATCATATTGTCATAACCGTTTTTGAAAAAAAAACAAAACAAACAAACACTTTATTTTTTACAGCTATTTGACAAGCAAATATACTCTTCCGACTCATATTTCAATGACACATAAGAAATATCCTACAGATAAACCTATATAATTGCTGTTGAATTTCTAATTTTTTTAAATTACCTTTGTGTATGAAAAAGTGCACTCAAAGTATTTGAACCTACTTGATGTTCCATTTTGACTTGTTGACGATTGATTTGAATAGCCAAAGATTTGCACTTCACTATATGAAACATATGCACTTAAATCTCGTTTACTTGTAATAAGAAAACGATAGCTGGTGTAGCTATTACTGTTCGAAATTGACTGATACTGCCCATATGCTAAACTGTTTACTAGTGTATCAAGACCTGCTGATCCATTGTAAATTAATGTCCAATTTACACAAGTCGTTAGATTAGCACAGTTGGTTCCTTCAATTGTAAGCATAAGCGGTTCGCGCTCTGAATAATTGTACGCATTACCGAATCGAAATCCGATGAGTACTGGTTGACATTGAATAATAGACATATAAAAACCAGTATTGAGACCGGCATATTCATTGGTTCCAGAACTTGAATTACCTCGACTAGTATATTTTGTACTAAGGGAACCATCGAATAAGTTGTCTGGAGATTGTCCAGTATAATAGGTTCCAGCACCAGCACTGCTTTCTGTCGCTAGTGTACTGATTCCACCAGCAAATGTGTTCCAAACACCATAAATAGTGCCAGATTGGACGTCCAAGAAAGCTGGTAAACCTATAAATAATGATGTAACTTACAGCTTTATATAAGAAATCTCCACTAATTCAAGTAAAAAAGAAAATAATCAAACAAGTATTATAGGTATTCAACTATTCATTTTTTTTCCAATGCAAAAAGCATTGTTAATACTATCATACTTTTCGGCAACAGAAGGTACACTAATAAGAGGATAGATATTCATACATGCGTTTCTGTAACATAGTTAAGTATTTTTATCTGATATTTCATCGGTCTAGCTGACTGCTTCGTAGGCAACTAACCAAAGAAGAAATAATAAGTTGCTTCAGATTTTGAAGTTTACAAGTCATCCCAATTTACTGAATACATAGCCTTACTTAAAATTGATATAGATTTCACAAAAATATCACAAATAGTAGATGCCTTACAATTTGTAATATATTTCAATCAATTTTTTCTGATGGCAAGTAACATGGTGTGCAACTTTCGAAAAAATGAATGATTTCTTATCCTTCATATCAAGTATGATATGAAGTGAGCTGTACTGCAAAACCAATAAACTAGAAATGCGAAATATGAACCATTCAAACCATTCATGGTTTCCAGTTATCATTGATAACCAACAATAAATACTTTCATTTACCTTGGTTAGATAGATCGAAGTGAACTAATGCAATCAACCTAATACGTCTATGTACAAATTTAGATATTTGCTTCCTACAATCAATTTCATGTTGATCATCCCTCTTCTTTCTCATCGATTAAAAAAAAACCCAAAACTTTCAACCAAGCCACCGTAAACGTGGTTTCTATATTTTCTTTCTTCCTCCTAATACAAATGCACGATGATCATCGGGAAACGCAAAGTATATTATACGGTGTGGAAGTTAAAGCTGGCTCAGCTACAATTTTTGAATTTTAACTGTTTTCAACTCATATGATGGACTCAATTAACAGTCTAAAGCTTGAAAAATATATTTTTTTTTGTTCGTTCTATTTTAATATCGAACCCCTCGACACCTATATCCTGTCGAAAGAATACCACAGATTCCTCAAGCATCTTACAACTACGGAATATATTGAAGTGTCCTAATAGAAGCAAGCATAATACAATAACAGTTTCGACTATTGAGTTTAACTTTGATTACGTGAAATTTCTCCAAAAAAGCGATTTTGAAATAGCTTTTTTTCATTTGATGATCTTAGCAGAATTATTTATGTTCAGTATAGTTCTTAACAAAACACATTTATCAGTTTTCACATTGTGAACTTTTGAAATGACTTCTAAACATTGGTTTTATACTTCATCATATAACTCAGTTATTAATCAAATGTTATATTTAACAAATGAGCTCTTTATGTCTCATCTGTAACTGGAGAAAGGCGTTTCTCTTAGTTGGATAAGTGTAAAAGTATTTCTTATATTAAATGAAAAAAAATGTCATCTTTAATTTTTAAAAGTTAGTAGCAAATATTAAAATAGCAAGCGCAATTTTCAAAGTTTATCTTTTTATGAATTGAAAACATGAATTTCTTCGAAGAATAATAATTCATATTTAGTTTATATGCTTACACAATGTATTTGTAGAAATGTTGCATACTTTTAAGGACACTGTGTTCATCCTCTTATTAAAGTTTATAGGAATCTTCATATGCTAGTGAAATTTCGAAGTACCTTCCAGTTTGATTTCATGATAAGTTAGTGAAAACTCCGCAAAATCTTGAATATTCTTCATAATTTTCCGCTTATTGTTGTTTATGGTTTATAATGCAGTGTTGGACATTTAGAGAAATACAGAAATTCTCTTGAAAATCTAAACATACGTCGATTAACAATCACAGTTCCTTAACTCGAACAACGCTTTACGTGAAAAACTCTCAGACCCAAAAATACCAATTCAACGAAATCGCTTCGATGACAAAAGCACAATCCTTCATACGTTGATACTCCGATCAAACAATCTCGAAGCAGACCGGAAATTCTCGAATACTTGACTTCTATTTTCAGAGATTACTCCAATTACACAATCTACCAATTACAACCGAAACCTGCACACCAAAGCTCTGATAATTCTGAGCATTATTTCCTAACATTCCGAAAACTGAAACGACTTTTCCTCATTATTAAATTTTCTATAAGACTCACTGATCGTTGTAGTTGTTGTTGTTGTAGTAGTTGTTGTTGTTGTAGTAGTTGTTGTTGTTGTAGTTGTTGTTGTTGTTGTAGTAGTTGTTGTAGTAGTTGTAGTAGTTGTTGTTGTTGTTGTAGTTGTTGTTGTTGTTGTTGTTGTAGTAGTTGTTGTTGTAGTAGTTGTTGTTGTAGTTGTTGTCGTTGTCGTTGTTGTCGTTGTCGTTGTAGTTGTGGTTGTTGTTGTCGTCGTCGTACTTTCAGTAGTCGCTACTGCCGTTTCCGTGATGATAGTAGTAGAATCAGTTGTCAAAGACGTTGTTTCGATGGTGCTGATGGTTGTATCTATAGTTGTTGAAGTGGTAGTTTCGCGAGGCATAGTTGTCTTATCATCTTGTGCAGTCATCATTTCTGTTGTGGTATCAGTAGAAACAGTTATTGGAGTCTTAGTTTCTACGGTGATAAAAGTGGTGCCAGCAGTTGAAGTCGTGTTTTCACTGTAGTAAGTGCTCGTCTCCGTAGTTGACATAGTAGTAGCCCTTAACAGGGTAGTCTCAGCTGTGATAAAAGTGCTCTGAGTGGCTGAAGTACTCGGTTCAGCGGCGGTAGCAGTAGTAGCAGAACTTAATGTGGCATCTTCAGCAGCACCAGAATTTGTAGCACTGCTATAGGTCACAGTTTCAACAATCAAAGTAGTTGTTATAGTAGTGAAAATATTGAATTCGGAAGCCACAAAAGTAGTGTCAGTCATTGAAGTGGTAGTTTCCATTGAGATATTACTACCACCAGCATATGATGTACTTATGACAGTGTTGGCTATTGTCTTATCAACGGCTAAAGTGCTCATTTCAATAATGGTAGAAGTAGGATCAGTAGTGGAAGTTATAGTTTCTGTTAGGTTAATCATTGCCTCAGTAGTGATAATAATAGTTTCCCTTGTGGCGGTAGCCGTATCGGTACTGAAAGTAATGGCTTCACTTGTGATATCAGTACTCTCACTGGGCAAAGTGGTAGCTTCCGGGATCCAAGTACTAGCCACAATCATTGACTTGGCTGTTTCAGTGACAGTAGTATCACTGTCATATGTTGAAGTGTTAGATTCGGTTGTGATACCAGCAGTTGAAGTGCCTATTTCACTGGTGATACTACTCGTATCAGTCACTATACTGGTCGTTTTAGCGGTGCTAATACTATTGACAGTAGCTGAAATTGTAGTCTGATCGAGGCCAGCAGTCACACTAACAGTCGAAATTCTTATTCCCATGGTACTAGCAGTGCTTTCTATGATGCTTCCTGTAGTGTCAGTGACAGTATTTGGAGTCCTAATGGTGCTTGTAGTCGTTTCATTCAGATTGGTCGTGGTTTCATTACTCCTAGTGGAAATATCAGCAGCCGAACTGACACCTTGAGTGACTGCAGTGATAGTTCCGCTAGTGGTGAGCGTGATATTGTCAATCGTTGAAGTTGATGTTTCAGTGATCGAAGTAGTTGTGATAGTAGTGAAAACGTTGGTTTCATCAGCCATAATAGTAGTGACCATCGTTGAAGTGGCACTTTTAATTGAAATATCATTTGCAGTAGCAGATAATGTATTTCTTACAGTGTTGGCTATCGTCTTATCAGCGGCTAAGAGGGTAGCTTCAGTAATGGTAAAAGTAGAATCAGTAGTGGAAGTTGTAATTTCATTTGCGGCGCTTGTCGTACCAGCCACAGAAGCAATGACTTCATTTGTTCTACCAGTACCCTCACTAGGGGATATGTTAGCTTCCATGGTCCAACTACGAGGTACGATCGTTGACCTAGTAGTTTCAGCGACGATAGTATCACTGCCATAAGTTGAAGTAATAAATTTGTTGGTCATAGCAGCAGTTGAAGTGCCTATGCCACTGGTGATACTACTCGTATCAGTCACTGAAGTGACCGTTTTAGTGGCGATGATATTATTGACGGTAGTTGAAGTTGAAGCTTGATCGATGCCAGCAGTCGCACTACCAGTCAAAATTCTTGTTTCAATGGTGCTAGCAGTGCCTTCTGTGATGCTTCCTGTAGTGACAGTAGCGGTACTTGCAGTTCTAATGGTGCTTACATTCGTTTTATTCAGATTGGTCGCAGTTACACTACTCGTACTAGTAATTTCAGCAGCCGAGCTGATGATAGCTTCGGTGGGTGGAGTCATAGTCTCAGTAGCGGTGGCACTTGTAATGAAAATTGAACTGCTAGTTTCATTGGTTATACTAGTTGTGTCTGTAATCGTTGGAGTGATAGTAGTGGTGAGATTCGCAGTTTCTATGGCGGTTGCTTTTCTGTTTATAGAGGTGGCCGTAGTTTCAATTCTGGCAGCAGTAATACCAATGCTCAAAGTTGCTTCAGCAATCGTTGTAGCATGAGTAGTTAAAGTAGTATTTTGAATAATCGTAGTGCTACTATCCGTAGTTGTAGCAACAATAGCTGAAGTGCCATTTTCGATAGGCATACTAGTTGTAGCAGCCATTCGACTGGTTGTTTCGAGTATGATTGTTATACCATCCATTGATGGAATACTAGCTTCAGTGGTTGTTATAGTAGTTTTCGTGACCGTTGCAGTTGTATCATTGGCAGTAGATATGGTTCCCCTGGTCATTATTGTTGTTTCTGTGGGGGTAGTCATGCTCTCAAAGGTCATACTGATAGTATTAGTGGATGAAGCGGTACTTCCACTGGGTGAATTGTTACTGCCAGTAGATGGACTTACATTTTCATTGACGGTCATAGTGGTATCTGGAATTGCACTGCTACTTTCAGTTGTTGTACTACTACTGTCAGTTATTGAAGGTGGTGTTTCACTCGTGACAGTATCCTCATTAATAGTTGAAATCCTAGCTTCAGTGCTGCTGTCTGTAGTGTTATCAATTGCAGCTGTAGTATCACTGCCGGTCCACATCCAGCCAAAAACTGAGATGGTGCTTTCAGTGTTTGTAGTAGTATGCGTGGTCGAAGATGTAATTTCAGTGTGTATTGTAGTTGTACCGACAATAGATGAAGTGCCATTACCAATAGACTTAGTAATCGTAGCAGTCGTTGAAGTAGTTGTTTCGAGTATGACTGTTACACCATCAATAGTTGAAATGCTAGGTTCTGTGGTTGTTGTAGTAGTAGTATCACTATGCGAAATACTCGTTTCAGCGATAGTCGTAGTGTCCAGAGCTGAATATATATTTTCAGTGTTGATACCTGGGTCGGAAACAGCTGAATTGCTCTTTTCAATAGGCATAGTAGTCGTGGCAGCCTTTGAAGTTGCTCTTTCCAGTATGATAGTTATAGCATCATCAGATGAAAAGCTAGTTTGAGTAGTGGTTGTAGTAGCAGCATCACTATCCGAAATGCCACGTCCAGGGGTAGTAGCAGCGGTCCAAGTTGACAATGTAGTTGCAGTGTTGATGCTTGCATCATAAATTGCTGAAGTGCCATTTTTAACAGGCATAGAAGTTGTAAAAGCGGTTGAGGCAGCTGTTTCGATTATGATTGTTATAGCATCATCAGATGAGATGCTGGTTTCGCTGGTTGTTGTGATAGTAATATTACTATCCAAAATTCTACTTTCAGCGGTTGTTGTATCGCGCATGGTTGAAGGTGTAGTCTCAGTGTCGACAGTTGTGTCAGAAATAACTGAAGTGTCATGTCTTTCAGATGTGGCAGTCGTAGCAGCGGTTGAAGGAGCTGCTTCAAGTATGATTGATTGCGCATTGTAAGATGAGCTGCTAGTATCATCTGCTTTTGCAGTAGTAGTATCACTATCTGAGATGCTACTTGTAGCAACAGTAGTAGTGCCTGTAGTTAGAGCTGTAGTTTGAGTGTTGATAATGGCATCGAAAATAGATGAATTGCCATTTTCCCCAGTCATAGTAGTCGCAGCAGTGGTTGAAGTGACTGTTTGGGGTATGATTGTTACAGTATCAGTAGATGAAATGCTAGTTGCAGTGATCGTAGTAACAGTATTACTATTTGAAATGCTACTTCCAGCGATAGTTGTATGACCCATAGTTGAATATGTAGTTTCAGTGTTGATGGTTGAATGGGAACTAGCTGCTGAGTCATTTTTAATTAGTATAGTAGTCGTAGCAGTGGTTGAGGTAAGTGATTCCAGTATGATTGTTATAGCATCATAGGATGATATGCTAGGTTCAGTCATGGCTGCAGCGCTTTTCATGACGGTTATAGTTGCATTAGTGATAGTAGAAGTAATTCCCATGGGCATCAATGTGGTTTCCTTGGAGGTAGTCGTGCTCTCATAGCCAATGCTGACAGTATCAGTGAATGACGTGGCACTTTCACCGTTTGAATTCTTAGTGCCAGTAGTCGAGCTTATATTGCCATTGGCGGTTATAGTGGTATCAGGAATTGAGGTGTTAGCTTCAGTTGTTGTAGTACTACTATCAGTTATTGAAATTGCTGTTTTACCGGTGACAGTAATTTCGTTAATAGTTGAAGTTGTAGTTTCAGTGCTGGTATCTGCGATGCTATCGGTTGCAGGTATAATTTCACTCTGGGTCCATGTCATGCCAATAAATGAGATAGTATTTTCAGTGGTTGTAGTAGTATCCGTGGTGGAATGTGCAGTTTCAGCAGTGTTGGTAGTTGTAGCAACGATAGTTGAAGTACCATTTTCAACAGTCGTAATAGTCGTAGCAGAAGTTGAAGTAGCTGTTTCGAGTACTATTGTTATACCGTCAATAGATGAAAGGCTAGGTTCAGTCGTGGTTGCAGTAGGAGTAGCTGTAATCCCAGTAGTCATTGTTGTTTCTTTGGAAGTTGTGGTAGTCTCAAAGATCATACTGCTAGCATCAGTGGCTGACGTGGCAGTCTCACTGGTAGCAGTCATAGTGTTAGTTTTTGGGATTAAACTTTCATCAGAACCCATAATCGTATCAGTAGTTGAAACATCAGTTTCAGTTATGATAACAGCGATTTCCGTTATGATGGTAGAATCAAAACGCGTGCTAGTTTCAGTGTCATTGATGGTAAAGTTTCTTTCCTTGAAGGTGTTGATGGCGTCGGTGGTCACAGCAGTGGACTCAGTGGTTGACATCGTACTTTCAGTACTGCTAGCACCACTACGGGTCGTTGGAGCGATAGTACTTGAAGTGCTAGAGTCGGTAGGTGCAATATTCGTATCGGCTACTGAAATGTTAGACTCAATGCTGGCAATACTAGTAGCAGCAAATGAAGTGGTAGTTTCATAACTGTTAGTATTTGTTGTCATAGTTGGTGTGATCGTTTCAGCGTTCTCGCTGGTAGAGTCTGTGTTTGCGGTTATACTGGCAATGATGGTAGTGCTCGCAAGAGTACTTGAACTGGTATAATCAGCATTGACAGCAACACTAGGAGCAGTTGAACTGACGTTTTCACTGGCTACGGTTGGCATATCACTGATAGAACTGCTTGATTTCGTAAGGGCAGTGGCAGAAGCATCGGAACGTATGGTTTCATCAATGGTAGTGGTATCTGTTGCTGGATGCATGCTTTTAGTGATGGTCATAGTTTTGACACTAGTTGCAGATGTAGCCCCAAAAGCAACAGTATTTGTATTAGCACTCGAGCTTGTAGTTTCTCTCATGATTGAAGTGGCGTTAGTACTTGAACTAGTACTTTCAGCTATGGTAGTAGCAGAATAAATAGTTGGAATAATAGTTCCAGTCCTGGTAGGATTCGTTTTAGTTCCTAAAACAGTAGATTCAATGATGATAGCAGTAATGCTAGCAATTGAAGTTCCAGATTCCGTGTTAGGTGTTGTTGTATCAGTAGTTGTATTAGTAGATACTGCGATAATCAACGTGGGAGCAGTAATCGAAATAGGAGATTCAGATGTGATGATAGTGGTTGCACTTGTTGACGTCGTCGACTCAATGATGGTAGCAGCACTAGCAACAGTCGATACCGTCGCTTCACTAGTAGCAGTAGTGGCATCCATGATGGGAGTACTACTAGCAGCAAGTGCACTGCTGATTTCGTTCATAGAAGTACCAGTATCCTTAATTTCAGTGGTATAACTGCTTGTAACGAATGAGCTACTGATTCCATTGGTGCTTGTAGCCGAACTAGTTGACGAACTGGAAGTCCCAGTTAAAATAGTAATGATATCAGTCGTGGGACTCATCTTTTCAGTGATGGTAGTATTAGCAGCATCAGTTGAAGTATTAGCTTGAATGTAGATAATACTGATCTCAGTTGTTGAATTAGTGGTTTCAATGGTTCTAAAAGAAATACTAGTAGTGGATGTGGCACCTTCACTATACGTATCAGAAGAGTCCGCGGATGAAGTACTACTTTCCGTGTTTGTGGAGATCGTATTCGTAGTGGAAGTGCTAATCTCAATGATGCTGGCGGTAACACCAGCCGAATCGATAGTTTCAGGTACGGCAAGAGTTGTACTAGTGGCTGCAGTGGCAAACTCGGACGTGATAGTAGTCGCATCAGTTGTTGAACTGATAGTTACAGTAGTTGTTCGACGAGTATCACCTGTTGATGAGGCAGTTTCGGTGTTGGCACCAGTAGTATAAGCGCTTAACAGTGTACTCTTAGCGTTTGTAGATATCATATTCGTGGTGGAAGTGCTTATCTCAATGCTAATGCTGAGATGAGCACCGGAATCGGTTGTTTCAGTAGTGGCCATACTTGTACTAGTGACTGAAATGGCAGACTCTGTCATGATAGCAGTCGGATCAGTTGTTGAACTGATAGCTTCAGTGATTGTTCCACGAATATCGCTTGTTGATGCGGTAGTTTCAGTGTTCGTAGCAGTAGTATCACCGGTTGACGATACACTCTCAGGGTTTGTAGAAATCATATTCGTCGTGGAAGTGCTTGTCTCAATGATACTGCTCAGATGAGCAGCCGAATCGACAGTTTCCGTTTCGGCAATAGTTGCACTAATGCTATAAATGGCAGACTCTGTCGTGATAGTAGTCGTATCAGTTATTGAACTGGTAGCGTCATTCGTTGAAGAAAGAGTATCGATTACTGATGTGAGAGTTCTTGTTTTCTCAGAAGTACTATCAGCGGTTGAAGATGTACTTTCAGCATTTGTAGAAATCGTATTAGTAGTGGAAGACCTTATCTCATAGATGTTGGTAATAACAGCAGCTGAATCGATAGTGTAAGTTGCGGGAAGAGTTGTACTAGTGGTTGAACTAGCAGACTCTGTCATGATCCTAGTCGTATCAGTTGTTGAACTCGTAGCTTCATTGATGCTAGGAAGAGTATCGCTTGTTGATATGGCAGTTCTTTTTTCTTCAGAAGTCGTATCAGCGGTAAAATGTGTATTTTCAGCGTTTGTAGAAATCGTATTCGCAGTGGAAGAACTTATCCCAGTGATGCTCGCAAAGACAGCAGTTGAATCAATAGTTTGAGGCGTAGCAATAGTTGTGCTAGTTGCTGACGTGGGAGGCTCTGTTGTGATCGTAGTCGTATCAGTTGTTGAACTGGTAGCTTCAGTGGTTGTTGGACGATTATTGCTTGTTGATGCAATAGTTCCAGTCATAGCAGCAGCAGTTGAAGGTGTACTTTCAGCGTTTGTAGAAATAGTATTTTCAGTGAAAGAGGTTATCTCAATTATGCTAGTGATAACAGCAGCCGAATTAATCGTTTCATTTGCGACAAGAGTTGTAGCAGTGACTGAAGTCGCAGGCTCTGTCGTGAGATTAGTCGTATCAGTTGCTGAACTGGTAGTATCAGTGGTTGTTCGACGACTATCACCTGTTGATGCGATAGTTTCAGTGTTGGCAGCAGCAGTTGAGTGTATACTCTCTGCGTTTGTTGAAATCGTATTCACAGTGAAAGAGGTTATCTCAATTATGCTAGTGATAACAGCAGCCAAATCGATAGTTTCAGTTGCGAGACGAGTTGTAGTAGTGGCTGACGTGGCAGACTCTGTCATGATAGTA
>CAJNSZ010003576.1:0-10802 GCA_905329745.1 Rotaria sp. Silwood2
GGACAAACAAAAAAACAACGACAGAAAAAAAAGAGAAGTACAACGCCCCCCCCCCCCCCCCCCCAAGAAAAAACGAATCAGCATTTTGAAAAAAAAAAGACAAACAAGTAAACACAACGCAAAGGATGACTTATTATGGAAAAAATATAATTGATAAAGAGACGGTTTCAAGAGAAAAACGAGAAACAACTAATTGTACTAGAATATCTCCAGAAATTCTGCATAGCATCTGATATCTTCCACATTGATATTGATTACTGAGTCAGATAAATCGTGATTTGATAACCAATTTAACATACGGTAGCTCACCAAATGGGCGCTCGTCGTAAGTGAATGCGAAAAATCCATCATTTCAGTAAAGACAGTTGTAAACTCGTTTAAGTAACACATAATAAAAATGACTAAGATTTGTTCATTGCAAATCCGTAAATAATAAGAAGAGCACATGAAGCCACATACACCATAGCAATTTGTTGACGAATTTTAATTTAGACATGACGAATGACCTGTCCTCAAATAAATTTTGTTGTCATCCAGTAGTCTAAATACTTATAGTTAATAGGCTGAACAGTTAGAATCAAGTAATGTTTCAAGTGGTCAGAGAACGAATGCAATCGTCGTTCTAGATCGAGACATTGCTAAGTATATTTGATTCCGACGAGACCAGCAGTAACAGCTGCTAGAGCAACGGTAAAGAAATACGACATAGTCATCGGGAGAAGATCCCACATATCAGCATGCTACTCGATGAAAAGGGTTGAAATAAAAACTGGATCCTTGCGATTCACACAGACAAATTGAAAACAAATGAAATCTTTTGCTCTGAATCTCTATGGTACCTATTTTACTTTCTAGGCACTCACGAATCCGTTTAACAAAAGTCATTTGGAATGCCCATACGAGTTAATTTTCCTAAACATCCTCTAAACCATAATTGATCAAATGTATTCTTAAAATCAACAAAAACGATAGCAATGAGAGTGCTATTTGACATATTAGAGATTATGTGTTTGATTAAGAGTAAAACACATGTTTGTAGGTGATGTCGCGCACAAAATCTACATCGGTTATTAGGTAAGATTTCTCGATATTTGAGCACTTGTAGAGATAGTACAACGAATTGCCAATGCGACTAGAAGTTCAACGAGTAAATTGTATGTTAGATCTTAACAGTTTTCATTCCACTGATATTCCCAAAACTCGAAAGTATACGAAAATAAAACCGATAATACTGTCCATATTGTTCTAGAGGCCATGCATGTTTCACGATTTTCTTAGGTTAAAATGTAGATGAGAGGCTTATAATCACTTTTTTGTGAGGTCTCTGCACGTTTGAACCGAGTTTTCGGTCCCAGCAGTAAAAAATAACTCCGTCGTGAGTATATTCTTCCGCTTGGTAGAAACACCAGTAGTCAGGATACGTTGCTTCGAGTAGTGAGAAATCAGCTTAATCTACTTCACTGAAGACTAGAATGTCGAACTGATATTTATTTGAAAGTAGGAGAGAATAGTTTTTGTAAAAACAAGAAAATTATAATCTATCATTTTTCGAGCAGGTGTATAAACAAGATAACGAGTAGCTACACTCTTTTAGATAAGACCAGGCATGTCTTGAATTTTTGAACTTTAGACGCAACGCAGTTCTTGTTTCAAGGAACTAAATTAACATTACTGGCTACGATAAAGCAAATATTAGTTATAACATGATTAACGCTGGACATATGACCTTCTAATTTATTTTCTAGTCCTTGAACTTTCTTCTAAATATCTTCAATTTTCTTTCAAGACTCGTCATGACGTTCGTGCATTTCATCGCATAGATCGCCTAAAGTTTTACATGTTTTATTTGATTCATTCTTGAGCTCATCAAGAAATGAGTCTAGGTTTTTTCGAGAGTAGAGTACCTAAGTTTCCGACGATTGCTTGACTAGTTGTAACAACAGTAAATGGTTCTCTATGATTAAAAAGTTGTATCAGAGAGCGTGGAAAAGCTTAGTATGGCTAGAAATGATGTGTCGCACACTCTTTTCTTTTATTCCACTGAGTTCTCCTTATTGACATCGAACAGCGATGCATAGTGAGTGCAGTGTCTGTTAAATAGTGATTTAGGGGTGGCAGTTTATATACATAAAAAACAAAAGACAAACAAAAAAATTCTATCACATAATCATGTCATTTCAAATGCGGAATATCGACGAACTATCAAGGACGAAAAGAGGTCAAATATGTATATCCATTGTTTCCAATTATGAAATCAAAGGCCGAAAAAAGAATTAAGAAATTTATTTTTTCAAAAGAAAAAGAAAAAAGTCGACACCGGAGTGTGACTCGAATCGAATCGCATCACAAAATTTTGACTGATGTCGAACATTGCTGAAAATATCTTTATCTTCATATTCTGCATGTAAAAGCTGACGTCAAAACACATCCAAAAAGCAATGACTAAAATAGAGCATCATTTTTGTTTTTGACAATAAAAAATAGTCAAATCGTTAAAATTAATGAAAGAACTCAATTTGAAATCAAACAATCAGTGAGCCGAATTAGCTAAAAGTTGTTTTGGGCTCAGAACACATTTATCAGCTCATTTTTAAGAGGTTCTCCTCAAATTCTTCTTTTAGGGAGCTTTCATTGGAATAATATAACTTTGATTAGAGCTTCTTGCAGAATTTTACAATCACTGTCTACTATTCTACGATAATTGATTTCACTTGTTCTAGATCCAGGGGTAATGACATCCGCACCAACGATTGAATTGGTTGAAGATTGTTCAGTGATAATATGTTCAACTTTCACTCCATGCTTAAGTAGAGAGGGTTGTGTGTGCTATTCACTAGAGAACGACAAAGGATGCGTTTTTGGTACAAATGCGCCTTGCAACACACTTAGCGATTGCAATCTTAATCGAACATGTGATGATCCAGAAGCGATATGCATACTGGACAGCTGTTGCAATAAGTCTGTCTGTTTTCCACTCAAATATGCGAGCAACAGTGTGCGTCTTCGGAAACGGAATTCTTTCCTTCGGCTATGATTTGTCCCTTTCCAATAGTGTATGTCATTATTTCAATAATAATTTTATTCAAATAAAAGACCCTGCCAAATAAGTGCCCACATCCGATGTTCTCTGACTCGACTCGAATGTATATTAGAGAAAAGCTTACATGCTTTTACATATTTCTAAGTACATGTTTCCGACTTTGATACAGAAAGAAAAATTCCTTGAAGTCATACCTGTTTTCGTTAAACATCCATTTTTGTGTTCGTAGCCACACGTTGTTCTCTTCATCTTTTTATATCAGTAAGAGGATGTGGGGTATGGATGGGTTGAGCCGGAGCGTGAGTGTGAGATTGGTGAGGATGAATGCGGGTTACGATCCATCCTTCAATGACACCTACATCCACTCACGCTCAAATCAACTCATGCTCACCCTTTTTTGTCTATCTTTGACAGTTATAGTTTCAAGAATTCTTGTTTAATATTTTCGTTTTTAATGTGGAAAAGCATAGTTTCTTATACAACTCAACGAGTTTACCCCATCATCGCAAGACACAAATAAATTCTAATGAGAGAACTATTAATATTGGGCATCTGACATGCATTACACATACCCTTCAAATTCGAATATCGTAGTTCATGCATGGTAACTGATAACATAAAAACGTACGTTTTCAGGAAGAGTATCCAAATGTTTTGTAATTACTATGAATTATCGCCAGCGAAAGAAAAGTTGTTTTTACAAGAAAGTCATTATCCTTTGTTTTTCTTCTTATAATCATTGGTTTTTCTTTCGTAATTTGTCTGTCATTCTTTTTTTTATTATTAATATTAAGCAGAATAACATGACACATGCAACAGTAGATCAAATAAGATATTTGAAGTGTTCACAAGTTCAAAGGAAAAAAAATCAATCGAAAAGTCTTCATTTTAAATGAAAAAAATAATCAAATTAATAGTTCTAATTTAAATCAAATTCATTTCCGGTTGATAATTGAGAATAAACGCGATCATTATTTCGTCTTCCTGTGTGAAGTCTATTATTATTCCTTCGCATTGCATAACGATTGTATAATATATATGTAAATCCAAGAAATAAGAGAACAACTATGATTGTGCAAATGAAGAAAATTGCTGTAAAATGTCTTCTCACAGATTTTGTAGATTTTTGAAAACTTGATTTATCATTCATTGGGAAGTTAGTATAATCACTATAAATAAATAGAAAACATGTTATCAAGATCGAAAAAGTAATTCGATATGTCCAAACAAGTCCAATAACTGATGGAATAACTTTAGCATTCATCACTTTTATAGTTATTTAACTAGAGTAGGATTAAGGCGCAACGGCATGAAGAGTTCGCGTGGTAGAGTACACAGCCTGTCAAATCGAATAATGGAAAAACGGAAAGAAGTATTAGGTATCTTTGAGACCACTATCCGAGATTGCATCAACAAATTCTCTCAATTACCGTACGACTTGCGGAAAAGGCTTAACCCATCCGTCTCTCCTTTACAAAAGACGTATTGATTGTATTAATAAATATTTGCCGACCTACCAACTGACTCCAACATCACACAATATATATACTTCAAATAAGTGCACACATCAATCAAGAACGATTCCTTTTTTTTGAGGATTTAAGACCTATCAAAATAAATTTTATAGTTTCCAAAGAGAAATCTAATTATACTTTGTCTATATCCTATGAACAACTAACCGTTTGGCTATAATCGCACGCATTTTTCGAATCGGTAATTTTTGACATATCATAGATGCTAGCCGATTACAAGGTATTTCATCGCATAAAATCGATAATGTGTAGTCAGATCGAAAATCAACATATGCACAACCAGTCTGTTGAGTTATTAATTGTTTTTTTTCCATTTCTGATATAGTTGGCGATGACATTAATCTTTCATAACGTTGCCGAAATGTTAATTCACATAAAGTATAAAGAGAATTGAAATCCGATACACTTGGTAAAGTACTTCTATCAGTTGTATTATATTGTATTATAGTAAGATTTCGATTATCATAAAAAGCACCAACATGTGCAACACCAGATGATGTGTAACTATATTGACGTAAAAATAACGATTTTATTAAAGTCAATGTCGTCATTCTTTCAGGTATAAATAAAGTAGCATTATCACGTTCACATTTTGCTTTTGCATCCTGCCATGTCGTTTCGTGAAGATCTACTTTATAGCAATAGTCATCCATCAAATGATACTCTTCATCATCACCACATGAATAATCTGATGATATATTAATGGATACAATCGACGAATCGTCACCTGTAGTTCGAGGAATAACTATCGAATTAAAATCTAGATCTTGATCTACACAAACTGGTATAGCAGATATTGATGAGCATTCATTTGATTCAGTAAAACACCATTCGTAAGTCATTGTATCATGAATTATAATTTTTTCGTAACGAAGAAGAATACAATGTGGATCAATTACTTGTGATGTTTTTGAACATCTTCCAATAGAACGATCTGATGTTTTATTGTCATTTGTAATATCAGATGTACGATCAATCCAAAAAAATTTTGTATCATTAAACATACGTGAACGAAAACCAAAGGAAAATGTGTCGAAGACATCGCTAGTGAACATTGATTTGGGTAATATATCTTGAATTTCCAAAATATCATTTATTTTTGCAACCATACCACCAATCGATTTACAATAAGATTGTGCACTTGAAAAAGAATTTTTCTTTATTGAAACATTAGTATGTGCACATCTTTGTTTATCTACAACAGCTTTAAAACCTACAAAAATAATAAAGCTTCATGTTTTCTATTCAATAAACTAATTTTCATTTGTGTTCTCTTACCAACAGGACAGTTTGTTTTCATGACGTACATCGAATATATCGATGAATTTTCTGAATTTCCACATGTATATAAATAATTACCTGAACATTCTTGAGTACAATTTAAATCTGAAGATTCAAATGCATTATTTTGTTTCTTTTTCAATGGAATATTTGTACATAAGCATTTGTTTGAATTAAGAAGAGCATATTTTTGTCGATAATTTGTACATAATTCTAAACAATAACGAGGATGAATATCATTTATACGAGTTAACTCGAATTCATACATCGTTGATTGATTCACAGAATGCAAATATATACAACTATCATAAACGAAATAAAAACTGGGTGTAGTCAGACTATCAATATCGTCATCGTTGAACTGGAATATGCTATTAGGATCTTCAAAGACAACGATTGTATCTTCATTACCACAAAGTTCATGTTGACTACCTGAAATTATTAATTATTATATGTACGTCTGCATTCACTTACTGAATCACATATAAATTCAAGTTCAAATATATAAACAAGATACTAAAAGTGGTACGAATTTATAGGTTTTTCTATGGGATATAATTACCAAGGCGGATGAATCTATTCATTCGGAACATTGTTAATAATAGTATTGATAGTAGAGTCCATCAATTTCGAGGGTCTAGGAGGATCAGAATTGGGTTACTAAAGTCTTTTGGAATCTGAATCTGATTAACTGAAAGACGACTATAAGGTATTGACTATAAAGAAAAGTAGACATAGGCTTGTAGACAGACTTTCTCGATCTTATAGTGTATGCATTATCAAATTGTACTCCTTGTCATTCCTATGTCAGTCGTGTGGCATCACCTTTACGGTATTGTTTCATGACCGTGACAATAATGTGTCTAACTATTGATTTATTAACAGTATGAAGTAGAACTGTACAATACATTCGCCATGATATACAAGACATATATCACTGCAACTCCTCACATATTTTATTCTATGGGCAAAAATCATAGAAAACCTATAGTTGCTTTTGTCAGATTTGTTCCACAGTACTGTAATCCTCTATGATCAAGTTTTCTAATCATGATTGGAATAATTGCTTCAAAAAAACGCGATATCTTTCTCATGTGTTTTCTTCTGTGTATTTGATTAATTGTGAAACTTGCAGACTTGTCAGAAAGCTAGAGTTTTTATTGTTAAAATTTGATCTCGAACTTTCCTGCAGTAGTACAATTTGTCGATAGTTGAATTTATTTAGAAAAAGAAAAACATTAACATTTATTACTGAACCATACATACCTGGACAAGGATTTCCACAATCTTTTTTTTCATATTTTTCATAATGTGGTTCAATAACAAACGCCCGTGAAACGACACTATTGAGGCAATAACATTTATTGATATAAATAACAGTTAATGCTGTGTGTAATTTTTTACAAACAGATAAACATAATTCATGTGTTAAATGATTTGATATTATTGTGGGTAAACCAAGTATTAATGGTTTGGATAAACAACGTTGCTGAGAGTAGAGAAAAATAGATTTTGTTTTACATAAAAAATGTCTTGGTTTCGAACAATTAGTGACTTGAATCTTTTTTAAAATAGAAATTTCATTTCTGTTGACTAGGAAACGTGTGACAACTATACATGAATCATCTATTATAGTTGATTTATTAGCTTGTGTTGGATTAATCATTTGAAATTCATGTATAGACGAATGATTGAAATTAACATTGGATACTAGGGATGGTTCATCTGTACTAAATGAACTAAGTTGGTGAAATGTTGATTCAGTTTTTGATAGATCTAAAAAAAAGAATTACTTTAGCCATGTTTAGAAATGATTAATTCTATACTCTTTTTTTTAAATCATGTCATGTATTGTCCGCAAACTTCCTCTACATAATCTATTTGAAGAGTTAATTTTTTCGGGATCTTTCATGGTAAAATTAAGAGTATTCGGGAAAAAAAATTAACAATACATTCGTCATATATTTAATCATCACACTCTTTAGATGAAAATCTGGAATTTTTCAAGGTATTGTTCAACTTTAATTACATGGCTCCGTCATTTGTGATCCATTTTTAAAAATTATACATGTCAGCGTCAATTTCAATTCTAAAAGCTATGTTCTTATCGATGGACAATATGAATATGTCATTTTTTTTAATGAACAGATTAATTTCTTGTTCAATTCATAAAATAATCTTAATGATATAATTAAGGTTTCATTATATCAATAAACACGAAAGTACTCGTGTTGAAATATAGATCTGTTTCAATCGAATAATTCGTTCGAATTCTGAATAATCCATAAATCACCCGATTTGACTCAAAACCTACAACTACAATCGGTAGATCGTTTGGTGTATTGACGTTGTACTAGCATTAGTTTGATACCTAAACAGTTGGAGATTTTCTGATCGCGTTAGCATCATAGCATACTGACAGTTGTTCACTGACTGGTACACATTCTGTAGTGTGAACGAATATGCAACGTGGAAGTCGAATTGAATTACTCAGAGTCTATTCTTGATAATATTCATTCAAACCTTGCATAATCTTAACTGTGTTCTACTTATTCCACTATTTAATCTATAGAATTTTATCATCTATGGAGAACTACTTGAATGAATAATCAATAAGATTCCTATTGAAGACTTTACTTGTATCAAGAAGATAAAAGCCAAGGCGCATTTGCCATGGTGACGTATATTGAATGATTTCACCTTTATGCAAATCATAGAAATAATCCTTGATGTTGTTATGCATTTCATTCTTATCATTATCATCACTGTCGCTGTATATAATCTCTACATCCTTTATCGTTTCCTCAGTCTTTGATATAGTAATACAACTATTTCTTGCTTCTTGAATTGTTTTAGGTTCACTCGATATCTGGTAACAATGTTTGTTTAAATCAAGCCAATTATGTGGACAAGTAGTTAACATTGGATCTATATTATATATATAAGTTGGATAAAATCTAGCATCATATGATAATGAATTCTTATTTGTTGGATTTTCTACGCATAACCTATATGACAATCTATCTAAATAAGAAAAATATGAAACAACACGTAAACAACCGTTATCTAATGCATAATTTGTGCTAAAATTCATGTTAGAATAATCTGCCCCAGGAAGATATAAATTTATTGAATTAATGCTTGTTGTTGTTGTTGAGCATTTCCATGAAGGATCAATAGTAACATCATTATTAAAATCAATTGAAACCATGGATTTAGTTAAGTTTAACTTTTCAATTATTTTTAGAAAGACATTCCATGTTACATTTCCATCGTAAACATATTTAACTGATGGTGGTTCACAAAAATCCACTATTGTTATCTCTGAAGATATGCATTTTTTTAATTCTTTTATATAAACAGAACTTATCGGGCATGCTTCATTTAAATCATATATAGCCCATACACGCCGATCTGATGATGAACCACATTTAAATTTATGTTCAACTTTTGAATGACCCAATATGTTATCACAATAACGGTCACAATTATTATTTGATAAAATTGTTAAATTAAGTGCACGATTAGAGTCAACATTTAATTTCTGTGGCATTATACATAAACATTGATTGATATCATCATTGAAAGCTAGAAAGAAATGATCAGATTCTATTGTTTTCTTCGATATAAATAAAATTTTGTTCAGATCTCTATTAATATTATAATTTACAATTAATCAATCAAAAAAGTCAAACCTTTGCAATTGTCTTCAGAAATTTATTACAGCTATTTCATTTTGATTATACAGTAAAGTCGTTCGATAAAAGAATGGGTTTGAAGAATGAAGAAATCACAATTAATAGTGGTAGTCGACCACATTCCAGTTCAAAGTTCACATAGAATCAGCAAAACAACTACTCGAATAGATATGACCGTATCAAGCTCAACAACATGTAATTTCGTTCCGAATCATTTACTGTATCAGTTAAACTTGTTTCAAAAATATTTTCTATGAAGTGTAAAAAAAAGTAATTTTGGAAATTTTCCTTTTCCGAAAATTTTCAATGCAAACTTGCCAGAGAGAATTCGTCACGTACTTATGCTGATGAAAAGTCATGTTCACTAATTGAATAAATTCTTCAATTTGTTCTAGGTATTATCATCAAGAAGGAAAGTAAAAAATTACTTTGTTTCTAAACATTTTGTTTTCACTTTAATTTTTCAAATTGCTAAGTTTTCTAAAAATGAACATACGTCCTTCATCTCGACTTCATACCCGTCCAAACTGTGTCAAAATGTTTTATTCTGTGCTCTCACTATAACGAGAATTATCAACAATGTTGCTGATCCATTGTGTACATTTTCTAAAAATCTCTGGTTTCTCCTTTCACTGTTTTTTTTCAGAATCCAAAGTATTCCTATTGCAAAACCAGTGAAATAATCGATATCAGCATACGATACAGTATTGAATGGTGTATAACACTAGGCATTATACAACGAAAAAATGCTCTTGAAAGAAGGTGACTAATAGTTCCCTTTGGTGTTTCTTTTCGCCTGATGAGTGAAAGTTGTAAGGCGAGATTTTTCAACTCTCCTAGCCGTTCTCCATCACAGACAATAGAAAAAAAAATCGTACTCCTACCAATTATAGATACTGGCAAGCAACGAATCCCACCATCGTAGACTTCAGAGAAATAGGACAAATCCTTACAAAAGGTTTTTAACTTTACTTATTTTGCATCAGTTTACTCAGACTAAAGGGTATATCCGAGTTCTATATTATAGCCCCAAAGACACTGCATTAACAACCTTTTCTCACATGTCTTATTCTCAGCTGTAGATAATAATTTTTTGGTACAAGGTAGCTGCTTCCGAGAATACAAGTAATATGTTTGTCTCTCATGTAGAGAATGCATACTATATGTCACTCAGATATTTATGCAGTATCTTTGGGGCTATAATATAGAACTCGGATATACCCTTTAGTCTGAGTAAACTGATGCAAAATA
>CAJNSZ010003577.1:0-10801 GCA_905329745.1 Rotaria sp. Silwood2
AACCAGCTCAAAAACAAAATCCGAGACCGTATTCGGATTCCCCATGAGATGGTGCATCAGATCATAGTAAATGTGACTTTAGTTTTTAAAAAATCCAGTCTCAATTATGTCCTTCCTCGTTCTCGATCGCTCAAAAATCTTTCGTGCTTAGTTATTACAAAAGGCTCTATTGCTCGATACAGTGAGGTTAGGGATGGCACTTTAGCTTTACTTAAAAATTTAAAGTTAAAGTGAAAAATAATTTTTAGCTCTTCATCATCAATTCTCTATTGGTTTTAACTGCAACTTTAAACTTTAAAATTAAAGTTAAAATACCTTCACTTTAAGGAAAGTTTAAAGTATTACTCTAATTTGTAACACTTTTTTAAAGTGTTTTTAAAGTTAAAATGCCACCTCAAAGTGAGATAGCCTACTCGATAGAGCTTCGCTTGCTCTACAATCCTAATAGCTTAGAATTATCAACGTTTTTTGATATGACTAAAATATTGAGTCAACTTTTGTAAGTAGTGTTTACTTTAATATCCTTAGGAGAGAGTTTGCAACATGATCGTTAGGGAAAAGCTTTTAATCTTCAATTAAGGGATCTCAAATGTAATTTACAGTCAAACGGCATTGAAATCCAAAATATTAGTTTATTCAGTTATATCTGTGAAAAATGCTAGCTGTAACAAGTATGGAAGTTGAATATTACGACCCTTAATGGTGCCTAAAAATACGGATGTTCAGTATCTTGACGTTATCTCAGAAACGGTTGGATGGTTTGGGCTCGGAGACGTCTCATTCTATAGCGAACAGTATAGACTAATATTTTGTCCTCTTTCAATGGCCAACATCGAAAGTAAAGAAAACGCTCCAACTCAAAAACTGATGAAAATTTGGAAATGTAGCATTCAGGCAGTAGTTTTCGGACTTTTCTTTCATGCTGCAAGTGATACTAGTCTTCGGTTTTCTTCAAGTTGTAGTCTATACTGTTCGTTATCAAATGAGATCTTTCTGAGCTCAAACCATTCAACCATTCGTGGGATAACATCAAGATACTGAATACACGTATTTTTATGTATCATTAAGAGCCGCAATATTGAACTCCCACACTTGTTACAGTTAGCATTTTTCACATGTATAACCAAATGATTTAATATTTTGGATTTCAATCTCGCTTGACTGTACTTTACATTTGAAATCCCTGGATTGAAGATTAAAAGAATTTTCCTACCGGCCATGTCCCAAATCTTCTCACAAGGGTAATGGTGAAAACACTACCTGAAAAAGTTGACTCAATATTTTAACGACATCAAAAACGATGATAATTCTAAACTATTAGGATTATAGAGCAAGCGATGTTCTATGAAGTAGGCTATCTCACCGAATCGAGCAACACAGTCTTTTAGAATAACCAAGAAAGAAAGATTTTTGTGCACTCGGGAACGAGGAAGGATATATTTGAGACTGGATTTTTTAAAAACTAAAGTCACATTTACTATGATCTGATGCACCATCTCATGGGGAATCCGAATACGGTCTCGGATTTTGTTTTTGAGCTGGTTGGAGTATATAAAACTGCTAGAAACTGTTGAAGAAAATTTTATAAAAAAAAAGGTTTTTTACGAATTTCCTTTTTTCTGGTTAAATTATTTTGAGCATATCTCCATGAAAACAAAAGCTTTTCGAAAAGACTTTTTTATTAAAATGCCTAAAATTAAAAGCTCTACAAATTCTGAAACATTCATCCAAATCGGTGATGAATTTTGTACATGTAGTTGAGTTCATGAGAAAATGCTCCCATAGAAATTGAATATCAAAAAATAGGCTGAAAAGATGGAAATCTGCCCTATTTTATACCCTTTGTCATTTTTATATAATTGATCACCCCGAAAAGCCAAGCATACCATTTTGTAGAGCAAATTTCGCTCTACGTTTGCCACTATGTCACTTGTCTGGGAAATTCCAAAAGTTGTATTTTTTTTCAATTGAAATTTAAATCATTTTCTTCTACTTTAAGATGTCACATGTGAAGATCTATCGACTTTTAGCTCTCTCTCATTAGTTCCTGAATGGTTGCAGAATTGTAAACAATATTGCTTCGCATACTACGATCAAAACTGAATAAAAGTGGCCTTATAAGAAATCTTTGCGAGGAGAAACGGGCGAATAATAATAAAGGCATAGAAAAAAAGATGAAAAACGCTAAAAAGATCATTTCTGAACTTTTACATGATAAAAACTATGAAAAGTCGGCTTCTGGGAATCATAGAGGCTAAAGTATTTTCCGCAATCCAAATAAGGAGCCTGTAAATCGAAATTGAAGCAATATTTTTTTGCCGATTTTTTCGCATGGTTAGATAGAGCTCGTCGAGTTACCTATAAAAACGTTATTTCTCACATTTTCAGATGGATTTTTCTATAAAAAATTTCGAAAATACTATTATTTCAAAAATAGCCTTAAATTGATATATAACTATTTCAGCTATAGTTAGTATATTAACATTTTTTTATATTTAATCTCGATTTTCTGTTCTTCAACTATTTTAATCGACACTTCCGATAAGACTCGACATAAAAAGAGACTTTCAATGGATTTGAAAAATAAAATGATTGAACAGTCGAGTCTATCATGACTAGACCTATATATAGATATAATAACCTTTAGAGTGGTACCTTTCAAAGACATCAGCTCATCATAGACACATGTTTTACCAATTCTGTTTCCATAGTTATAACCCTCATATATATACTAAAAAAAATAAATATGGGTTTTGGACAATCTCCTTCTATCGTTGAGAAGTTAAATTTTTTTCATAAATGTTCTACTAGGCCTAAAGATCGAAATATGAACTTTTTCGATATTTTATGACGATAGAAGAGGTTTTGCTAAAATTTTCGCTATAAATAATTTAGAAATAATTAAACACGCTTAGTTTCTAATACAGTACACATGTGAAAGTGTCATAAAGTGTGAAAATTACTACAGGCGCTGAAATAAATCCATCAGTCTTAATCGCTACAAAATGGCAGGCTTAATGTAGTTCTTGTTTGAACCAGCAGTTAGTTTTTATTTTGGTGCTTCATTTTTTGAAGTATGTTGATTATATTGTTGGCTGTTGTTTGAATTGATCACTGGATAAAGCAGCATATTAAAGATTGACTAATAAAGATTGCATTAGGAAACTATTTCACCTCCCGATAAAGACGGCATCTTTCTTTAATGCATATCAAAATACTACGCGATCATAAATAACGTGATTGGATGGCCATGTATAAATTACCCACATTATATTCAAACGATAAGAAAAAGAAAATGGATAGATCATTTTTATTTCTATAATAATATCATAAAATAAAAACACTTTTCAAATGGAAATGTCAGGTGTATCGAAGAAACAAGCTTGTGGACGTTCTGCTATATTCGAAAGATGGGGGAAAAAGTGTTTCTTCTGAAAGCGAAAGTTCAAGTGAAGATGATTCTAAAATGGATGATGACTTTAAAGTTGATAGTGATGATGAAGGAGAGCTTTTAGAAAAATCGATTTAAATGATATTGGTGATCTTTTAGAACTTTGTCAACAACAAAGAAATTTAAAAAACATTGGTTTATTATTATACCGGGTGGCCCATAAAGAATGGTGGTCTCAGTATTTCCTCAATATCTCTTTCAGCTTTCATAATTTCGGGCTGCGTTTTTTAGCAAAAGATTAAGCGTTGAATTCTCTGCAAAACCATAGAGAGATGAATGTCATAGAGATAGAAGCAAAAAAATTATTGTAGTAATACTACGAACAAGCATCAATATCAACTTTCAAAGATCTTGTATTCAAATTAATTTGGGTTTTTTCTTGGTGGTAAAACACTTTTAGAAAGCTTCAAAGTACCACTTCTGGTACAATCATGAATGCTCTATCTAATGGAGCATACGAAAGAACATTTCAACTAAAAATATGGACAGAGCATTCGGTTTTTGGACAACTGGTTCATATCTGGTATATTTGGGCTTTGTACTTGAACCTAGTCGATAGGAAGCGACATTTATTCAGAATTAAGGTATACTTCCATGATATTCCATAGTATGAGTCAGTAGCTTTTAAACAAACAGAAAATTTGCGCCAAAAAATAATACTTGGCTGAGTTACATGAATTTTTCAAGAAAACGAAAAATTACGGTAAAAAACGTGTTTTTTGGAAATTTGAAAAAAAGTAAAGCTTATTTTATGCTGCAGAGTTTTGTTGTGGAATTTTTCAACATACTAATAAGATAGAGCTTTTGAAGCTCTACAAAATTGGTAGTTTAATCTGTCTCTAAAGCTCGACATGAGAAGACATAAATACAAAAAACTGTATTTCGCGCTCGAAAGTTGCTGATGTTAATTGTTCGCAGTATTATTACAAAAAATGTTGGCTTCTACCTCCATGATATTCATCCCTCTATGGTTTTGTAGAGAATTCAACGCTGAATCTTTTGGTAAAAAATCAATCCGAAACGATGAAAGCTGAAAGAGATATTGAGGAAATACTGAGACAGCCATTCTTTATGGACTACCCGTTAGATGATATTACTATATTTTAGTATTAGTTGGAGGAAAATTAATGGTTTTTTACAACAAATAGGTGCTCTACGTTTCACAACTGCGCATAAATGAGCAAAAATATATATTATTGGTGATGCAACTGAATTTAATAATGATAATCGAGGAGGAAAATTATCCGAATCGTTTTATGATATTTTTCCAGATATTGAAAATGAAGCTAAATTATTTGCAACTAATGAATGTCAAAAAAAAACATCTAATTTTAAAGCAGCTGATTTGCGTAATTTTATTGATGAAAAATTTTATGAAGTAACAGGTTTAAAAAAAGATATTAATGATCCATATGTTAGATCAGAACGAAGTTGTCGTCTTGATTTAAAAAAGTGGGGAGCTAAATTTGTAAAGAATTCGCAGACCTTATTTTGAAAGCCATGAAAGAGATGATGTTGTTAATCATCGAAAAACTTTTATTGATTATTCCTTGTCTCGTAAAAATCATTATTACACATTAACTGATGATGCAACACCAGTATGGATTTGTCCAACTCAACGTCCTTGTATTTTAATGTGTCATGATGAATCAACATTTCGTAGTGGTGAAGTATCAGCAAAACGTGGGATGATGAATGATAGTGGTAGATTTTTTAGTAAAGGTCGAGTAAGAAGTTACATAGTATCAGATATTTTAGTACAACATCCATCTTGGCTATTTTTTACTTTAAATGATAATGAATGGAATGAAGATATTAAAAAGAATCCAACTTTAGATGAAATTAATGATGTAGAATATGTTGAAAGATCAGTAACAGCTAGTATTAATATTGGAACAGACTATTATTTTGATAATAAGACTATTCTTGAACAATTTGAACGACTTTTTCAGATGTTAGAATTTAAGAAGGAAGTCCAAAATCATGATATTGAAATTATTGTTGATAATGCACGAACTCATACTGCAAAAAGTTATAGTTTGAATGATTTTGGTAAATCAGTTGGTACCAGATGTCCAGTAGAAACAATTACTTATTATGATGATAATGGATCCATCAAAACTATCGATTCTTATTTTAAAAATGGCCCGCATAAGGGCAATAGTAAAGGACTTCTTGAAATTGCTAATGAATTACATATATCTATTCCAAGAGCATGCAAGTTAGGAGAATTACACTGTCTTCTTTCGCAACACAAAGCATTTAAAAATGTAATTATTCACGTTTTTCTTTTAGTACACTATCAAAACTATATTTCATTTTCATAGGTTTCAAAACTCGAGGAGTTAGGTAATAAATACAAAATTAAAGTAATATTTGCACCGAAATATCACTCTGAATCAAATCCGATAGAAGGATTATGATGTAATCAAAAACATTTCGTACGAGCACGCACAGACCAAAAATTTAACACCATGATTCATCTAGTAGTTCACGTCAGTCACGAAAACATTTTTTCGAAAAGCAAATATATAAAAAACTATTTCGACGATTTTCGAGATGCTTATATGCTTATCAATCAGGACAAAATTATTCTCAAGTATTGTAGTTATTCTTTAGTAATTTATGTAAAGCAGATGTATCATCTCGTCGAAAAATCACAAATACGAATTTAAATTGAACCAGAACTTTTTATACCATTTTTAGTATTTTCATCTGCAGTTTTCTATTCTATTTTTTCGCCATTTAGTATGAATTTTTCTAACAATATAATGGAATCATGGAAATATATTTCGTAGAAACTCACTAATCGTTTCTTACATATGTTTATTAGAACACGTTGAAATACTAATAGCGAAAATTTTAGCAAAACCTCTTCTATCGTCATAAAATATCGAAAAAGTTCATATTTCGATCTTTAGGCCTAGTAGAACATTTATGAAAAAAATTTAATTTCTCAACGATAGAAGGAGCTTGTCCAAAACCCATATTTATTTTTTTTAGTATATATATGAGGGTTATAACTATGGAAAAAGAATTGGTAAAACATGTGTCTATGATGAGCTGATGCCTTTGGAAGGTACCACTATAAAGGTTATTATATCTATATATAGGTCTAGTCATGGTAGACTCGACTGTTCAATCATTTTATCTTTCAAATCCATTGAAAGTTTCTTTTTATGTCGAGTCTTATCGGAAGTGTCGATTAAAATAGTTGAAGAACATAAAATCAAGATTAAATATAAATAAATGTGGAAACCTCGGATTAAAATCCGAGTGTTATGTGTACTTCAAAAAGTAAAAGATTATTGACGACAGATTGGTTTTGATCAAACTGTCTAAAAAAATGATCCTGGAGAGTAGTAAAGAATAGGGGTCGATCGGCTCACGTTGACGAACTTCAATCAAATGAACTAGAGAACTGTTCGAACAGCTCTTTTAAACGAGCTGAACTTTTTCAAACATTTATTTTCAAATGAACTTAACTTAAAGTTATACTAGATGTTATAATATGGGTGGATCCATAGGCCCTCAAGGCCTACTATATAGGAATACCCATAGGATAGTCCTTAAGGACCTGTTGGTGCTCCTATATAATAGAACTTGAGGAACTATTGGTACCCCTATATTAAAGGAATTGTGGACCTATGAGTATCTCATAGAATAGGTCTTGAGGACCTGTGAGTCCTCCATAGCACACTAAAGGAGTCATAGATATCCAGCCTGTGATGTCCCTAACCAATCTTAAAGATGGTATGTATAGCTTTTCATGATGATCAACTCATAGAGTCGAACTATTTGGAAAGGTTAAGTTCGTTGAAAAGAACTGTTCAAATAGTTCAGTTTGTGGTAGTGAACGTTTTGAACAACTCATCGGTTCTGCACTAGAGCTGAACTTATCTAGACAGGTGAGTTATCATAGCATGTGTAGACATCAAAATTTTCCTAGCAAGTCCTTCCTATTAAAACTTGATTTCTACTGGTTACTGCTCAATCAATAGGATTTTGGGGCAAATATGGCTCAGATTCGAGTTCTCCGCCCCAGAAAACTTCGAAGTATCATCTCTGTGATTGGAAGATGGAGCTTTAATTTTCGATCAATTAGAACGTGGACAAAACCAGAACCAATTTTCGTTTAAGTGTCTTTGTAAGAGGTGACTTAGCCTTCTTGTTTCCTAATGTTTTATATACCATTTTGTAGCTCGTGAAATTCTCTATCGAATGGTATATAATAGCGTGGGGTTTTGTTTGATTATGAGAGGAAAAGTTCTTTTACGAAAACCGAGATAGGTCAATAATCGCATAGAAAAGCATAGGAAAAAATGACTTTTTTTGCGATAACTCAGCAATGGCTCTACGAATCATTCTCATCTTCGAACTCGACCGAGATATTGATGAGACGATACTGTATACAAAATTTCATCAAGATCGCACTCTCCTTTCAAAAGTTATCGTGTAAACGGCCGGCCGAACGGACACACTGACCGATTCTAGAGTGTACTCACTTTTTGAGTACACAAAAATGGTAATATACTAACTATAGCTGAAATAGTTATATATCAATTTAAGGCTATTTTTGAAATAATAGTATTTTCGAAATTTTTTATAGAAAAATCGATCTGAAAATGTGAAAAACAACATTTTTATAGGTAACTCGACGAGCTCTAACCATGCGAAAAAAATCGGCAAAAAAAATATTGCTTCAATTTCGATTTGCCCACACCTTACATCAAAATGATCAGCTAATCGAGCTCTGAAAACGCTGAAATTTTCACGTTGATAGGAGATACTTTTTTATAACATGGTAGAAGCCCCATGAAAGCACCCTAGTTTTTAAAGTAACTTCGTTCTTCTTTTTTTGTTTTCATATCTATAGTGTATATATCATTATAATTAACTATTCTGCAATTATACTAACAGAATCTGTCTATTGATGTCAAAGTATTTTGACGGATGTGTGCGTATTTTCAATGCTTGCATGTCATTTGAATAATATATTCTTGTCAACAATGTTTATCCATAACTATCAGAAGCACATTGATGGACAGAACAACAAAGCTCTCATTAAACGTATGCATGAAAAAACAAATTTGTCTATCATCTTATAGATCAGATAGCACGCGTGTACCTAAGCGTGCATCAAAATAAAGGGAATGACAAGCAACAAAAAAAACATAATAGATTTATTGTATCTTCTCATGTCGATACTTCATTTTCATTGTGCTAATTATGATAAAAATGATACTATGTGAATGTGTATGCAAAGAAAGGTTAGGTGATAAAAATCATTAAAAAAAGTAAACAATAGAAAGATCAAATAATAAATAGGAAAATATCATTTTCTATTTGAAGTGATTGTAGTTTGAACAAAAAAAAACAAATTGCAAATAATATAGTGCTACAATAAGAATAACAACATCCAACCCATAACATAAAGATGATTACTTGTTATACAAAACAATATCAGGAAGCCAGATTTTTTGGCTCGGAATGTAGAGTACATCGACGCCTCCATATTTGATTGGATCCCATCGAAGTTTATCGTCGTACCACTCCTACTCATGCATGCAATCCTTTGTTTGTTTTACTCTCGGATTCTATCTTATATTTATTGTATTAATGAATAGCCTTTATTATATGATCTTACCTGTTTAAGCCAAACATTTGTTGTCATTATTTGATTTTTTTCGTCCTTCACAAATAGAAAAGAAAAACAAAGCAATAATTATTTTCTAATTTTCATGTAAAAAACAACTTGTCATACCACATCAAGTAATTGTGTTAATCGAAGACCCAAATAAACGGTTAATCTTTCACTGTTATGTTTGACTGGGCGAATTAATTTATTATAGGCACGTACATGAATTAATTCTTCATATAAACGTTTTGCATCCGGATTAGCAATAGTTACTATTTATAACAATAAGAAAAACAATAAATCTATAGATGTATATTTTAAAACTAACCACCAATGAAGCACCAATAAATATGAAATATTAATAATATGATAATACTTGTCTCCATGCATCGAGCTGAATTTGTTTCTTATTGATATGATCTATTAATTAATGGGCAAAAAGAAATCAAAGATTCTGATTATTCTTGTTTTCTTGTTATGCTGCTATTGATGATAGAAAACTACTACTCTACTCTATCTTATCTTTCACTGATTTCTCTGTCTTCTGATAATGTGGCAATGATGATAGTTGAATACCAGTGCGGACACGCGTATATTATATGAGAGAATAAACACATCAATTTGCTAATTTTTGCTGTTCTTCTGTATTCTTTTTTTTTGGTTACATTGTGCCTCCTTAAGAGAACATATGCTTTAGCTTAGATCAACTTTCTTTTCTATCGTTCTTCCAGTTTTTTTTCTTTCTCTCTCTCTATCGTTACTTAGAATGATAAGAAACATCTTTCATCATCATAGTCTCAATGCCAGAAGCATACGCGCAGAATAACAAATGTATTGCATCCGTGCTTTTATGAGAAGAAACACGCTTCTCTGTACAGAAAGAAGATTCTAACATAGTAGACTATTTGTACAGTATGTAAAATAGTTATTGGAACACTTTGTGACATCTATCTTGCAAAACAAATTTCGAAATGAAGAAACTGTATTCTCTCAACTCTTTTTATACCATTTGATTGGGCTGAATCTCCATATTTGACAAAAAAAATTTCCTCAAAAATATTTTCATAACTCTTTAAAGGTTTTTCATTGAACCACTTGATTTCCTGTGCAAAAAATTATTCGAACACTTGTAGTTTTCTTTTCATTCCATATCAAAACATAGGATTGGCTTATTCTCTTGACAACCAAAATAATCATCATATCCTCCCACAAGATATTTCCAATACTATTAACATCATACTCTCAAATGATTAATTCATTGAAAGTCGACAACACATCTACATACAAGAATCACCTAATAGAAAACACTAATCACTTACCGATTAAAACACGTTAAGGACAATCGACAGATTCGATAGATAGTTACTTACCCAAATGAATCAACATTGATTCAATTTTGTTTCGGATTCATTGATTCGAATTAAAATGACTATCATCTGAAGGTTCTCACTACAGAGATCATATATGTTATAACATCATAGTTGCTCTACATATCTTGACAGTCAAAAAATCGACAAGAAATCTGCTTGGATATGATCGATGTATTGCACTACAATGTCTCGTTTCTAGTTTTTCTTCGAATGAAATTAATATCATCATTTTTCTATAATATATTCAGATCCATAATAATAGAAAATGATTTGAGCTAGTCAATACTATTTTAGATAGATATATATTGCATGAACAAAAGAGATTTTCATCTCAACAGAATA
>CAJNSZ010003578.1:0-10801 GCA_905329745.1 Rotaria sp. Silwood2
CGAGGAACAGCAACTGATATTCGTAAGCCTGCCCAATTCGAATTATGAAAGCTTTATAATATGTATAATATGTTAATACGATGAATTTAACTATTGCAAATCACAGAACATAAGAAATAGTCCAGTGTGAATGAGGCATAACAAAGAAGATACCATAAGAATTGACATCATTACTATTAACACTTAAACGAAATGTTATACTAGTTTTTAGAAATCATGTCTAAATTTCTGCTTAACAAACAACGACGACATTCCAATACATTAAAGATGCTTCAGAAAAATGATTAACCAGTTGTTCGCATTTCGGAGCAATACTTACTGTTTGTTTTTCGATATATTATGGACAAATTAAACACTTACTCTCAATAAATGTCGAAGTTGTGCTGGTCAGTTTCAGAATCATTCATATATTTACTTTCAACTATGGGCTCCCTAAAACATTATGGATATGGAATAAAAATTTTCAGAAAAAGTTTATTTCAAAAAGAGTGTGAAGGAAAAAGTGTCAAATGCAGGAATAACGAGTTTTAGACAAGTGAATTCGCTACAGTTAACTTTTATGTTTCTTATTTTGAATTGCTAATTCAGATTCTTCTGATATTGTTCTTCTTGTTCCTTGATTTATTATTATTTGTGGAGCAGGAATCAGTATACTAGAACTAAAGCTGGACACATGAGGCAATGATGTTCGTTGTATTTCACCAAAATCAACCATAATCTTAATAAATAATGTGTCATCTCGAACATACGAATTTCCTTGTTGCAGAATCGTTGTCAATGGAATGAACTTTGGAAAACCATAAGGATTGTTCATATCAGATAGAGGTCGTTGAAAACTGCTCGAATGAACATCTGGTAGAAATGACTGGGTAAAATGTCTTTGTGTCGGTGTTTGATCACACAACACAAAAGTGATTTTATAACAGAAAGGAAACTTGAGAATTGTATCACATTCACCACGCATCAATACAAAAAAGACTGATATGTGAGTACCAACAGCGTTTTCGCAGCCGTTTAAATAAAGGCAACCTCTCATTTTATAACCACCTGGCGTTGAATAAAATGACGATGAATAAATCGATATTTGCCTTTTGGATTGTGCATCTTCTAAATAGCAAAGAGAAATACATAAGTGTAAAACTACGACCACAGAAATTTTGAAAATCGATGCCACTGATTTTGAGTGATTAGATATTATATTATATGCAACACTGGGTGATCGAAATTTTTTCTATTGAGTTTGTTAAAAACAGATAAGAATATGTGCCTGAGTTTTGATTCTCAGAGAGCATTCTGTTTTCATTATCAAGTATAATGACAAATGATAGCCTTACTTATTTTCTCTTTAACATTTCTAATTTTCCAAGTCAATGTTCCATCATATGAAACATCTTGTCCCTCATCGATTTTACTTCCTGGTGACCTTGTAACTTGATTGAGTAATTCTTGTGCATTTTCTACTGTTTCTAAAAAACGGCGCGAACGTTTTGTGAACAGCGGAACTCTTGATGTGCTTTCTGACAGTGTGGGAAGTGCATTTTGGTTTTTCGATGATGTATTGGTTCTATCGTGTCTGTCTCTATTAAATGTCGTCAAGCCATCTATTAACATATTATACATATTATAAAGCTTTCATAATTCGAATTGGGCAGGCTTACGAATATCAGTTGCTGTTCCTCGACAAGGAACAATATCTGTTTGTCTTTGACTTGATTCTGGTGACCTTTGACTAGCAGCATTGATTAATGCATTTTGATGCTGTTCAGTTAGATAATGAGCTTCCATTTGATCTCGAAGAACCTAATATACAATAAGTTTACAATATCAATGTTATTCAAAGCATATGCATACTCGTTCATGACAACCAACATGTTTCAGTCTACAGTCAACAAGCATTTTTCGACATTCAAAGGTTTTATGTTTATTGAATTTGTGAATAGATAGAAACTGTTTGCCGCAATATTCACATTTGAAGTTTCGGTGGCATTGATCAAGATGTTCCTTTGAAAAAAAGATATGATAGAATATTCAAATATAAATATAAGACTCACTACCTGATATTTGTCTAAAATATCAGTCCAATCACATGAAGAACAAACGATCATTAATGATTTCATGTCATTTTTGAAACCTCGATCAATCAATATCTATACGAAAGAAATGTTTTTTTCTTTAATTTCTTAATTCCTTCTCACGTTATTTCGTGATGTTTCTAAGTGGCATGCATCACATTCAGTTCTTATGCTTGAAATAGAATAATTCGAAATAAAATTTCATACTATATAGAAATAAATCTTACTCTTGCTCCGTGTTAGTACACGTTTGACATTGCCGATGACCACAGTCGATCAACTGTACGGGATCTCGCAGTATTAATGAACATACAGGACAAAGATATTTTGTATCAAGATTATCTTTATCTTTCGCATCGAAACCAACCATTCTTTTAAGTTCTTTTCGGATTAAGGAAGTATCTAGAAACATTCAAACTATTGTAGTCGAAAGTATTTAGTATTACAAGAGTTCGGCAAAGAATGGTTTGAAAATCAACTTTAAGTTTTATATATTTATTCGACAGAATTGATGATATTCATCAAAGGCCATTTAAAAATTGCTTGTATCGTTTTAATAGAACTAAAATTATATTGTATATGCAAAAAATAAAGGTAAATAATTTATATTTATTATTGAATATTGTAGATGGCATTCAATATACATTAACAATAGCATAACTTATTCTCAGTTATGCCAATATATTCACAAAATAATATTTGCAAAGCTATGTACAAAAATTGTACTATTTCAATCAACGATAAAAGCTTGTACAATAAATACAGGGTGTTTCATAAGTTTTGAGGCTTGACAAAAATTAATATATATGCAAACAAAAAGTGATCTCGGACCAAAGGTATTTATATAAAGTTTGAGTACTCCTGACGGCCTTTTAAATGATGTATGATTAGATGAGATCTCATTTTGTAATAATAAAGATATACGCATGAGAATGTTGAGATAAATTTTTTCAAATCGACCAACACGATTTTTTTAAAGATTTTCAAATAAAGTACTATATTTATCTTACATAAATAACAGTGGGGCAGGACCAGTAACTATTTATCTTAATCATTTATTCGCCGCCAATCATGGATAATTGATCACATGTTCAACCAAGCTATACGCTCAGTGACTGGGATGAATTGGATAAAGTATATGAACATATGATGTGCGTAACACAAAACAGCGTACCAAGTGCAGAACGAATTATTTTTTATCAGCAATGTTTGCCGATATCTGGCCGATTGAGAACGTGTGGGAAGTTTTAAAGGAAAAACCACGAGGAGAACAGTTTGCGAGTTTTGAGCACTTAAAAATTATACTGAACAAAGAATGGAAAAAATAACTTGTGATGATTGTAGAAAAATGATTGATAAAATTTCTATCAGACTTGGTGAAGTGATAAAAGCTAGCGAGGAACAGATACATGATAGTTAAACTTCATTTTATCTATTAAATCAGTGTTTTTTTTTTAATAAGCAAGAGTGTTTTCTTTTTTTTAATAGAATATCTTGTTGGTCGATTTGGAAAAATTTATCTCAACATTCTCATGCGTATATCTTTATTATTACAAAATGAGATCTCATCTAATCATACATCATTTGAAAGGCCGTCAGGAGTACTCAAACTTTATATAAATACCTTTGGTCCGAGATCACTTTTTGTTTGCATATGTATTAATTTTTGTCAAGCCTCAAAACTTATGAAACACCCTGTATCTTAAATTATATTTTAGAAAAAAAGACGTAAGCAGACTTCCAATACAAATAAGATTATTGTATCGTTCTCCTTCTGTTACTTTCGAACGAACTACAAATATACTTTCTAAAGAAGAGTTCCTATCTTCGGTGTTTGATTTGTGATAGTTTTATTAAAGTATTTTTCACAATACAATTTACAAACAATAGTTGCAATCAGAACAATGTAGGAAATACACATAATATGATCACTGTTTTTAAGAGCGAAGAAGTATTTTACGTATCGGAAGTTTTAATACATTCCAATTTTTATTGATTCTTTATTTTTATGTAAAGCCGTTTGTGATCAGCAAGTGATGGTTCACAAGAATCAATTTTCAATTGAGCTTAACTGATTTTTAAATATTCAATAGATCATATTTGTACAGTTATACGCCAATAATCTTTATTTATTATTGTATAATGATTAGGAAAAACGTAAACAGATATGGACGAGAAATTTCTTATAATTGGAAAACAAAAAAAATGTCGAGAATTTGCTCAAGCGATACTTTTTTGTACATCCATTTGTAAACGTGTGTTCAACAGTATTAGTGAAACATCATGGTAATTATATCCAAGTTAATGAAGATAATAAGTACAAAACTGAAACGCAGGCAGGCAACATGTATAAGGGATTGTTTTTATTCGGAAGAAAACAAAATGATTATATATTTTTTAATAACATTTTACAAGAACTTGAAATCTTTGCAGATTCTTTTTTCTTTTTGTCACCCTTTTGTGAATTTAAAATTATCCATAAAACATGAAATAATTCTACAGCTTAACATTTTCATTCTTGAAAACAACAACCTTCAAAAACATCCATTTGCACTTTAAGATGAATCATTCTATATTGGTTTCTTCCTACCAAATAAAGAGAAAGAGAAAAACTCGGAAGAAGAAAAAAAAAGTCGGCAATACTAATAGGGAATAAAAATACGAACAGCATTCACATTCATTACTTCATTTTATGTACGAGTTACAATGAATCAGAGTAAATGTTTTCTAAAACATTATGGACTTACTTTTGCATTGAACTTTCAATGGAATCAGTGTAACCAATGACTAATAAATACCATAGCTGTTCTCGTATTTTGGCATGGTAAAAATTGATGATCTTTAAACTTACCAAGTCGTCGTACAAAGCACGATTTCAATATAGGTGACCACAGGTAATTATTTACACCAATAGAATGTTTTAATACCAATCAATACATGGTTTGAGCACAACTTGTACTTTATGACCGTTTATATTTTTAAAATTTAACCCAACAGTGCATGAGCAATCTAAACAAATAACACTATGTCATAAATATCTTGCATCAGCTCTTTTATAACAAGTAAATGAATCGAACCATACCAAGGTGTAATATCTTTTGTACTAATGGTAATTATTCATCCAAAATCTATGTGAAACAACATTTAGTTGAATTGTTTAAAATATTAATATGGGTTTCGTCAAATTTGTATAAATATATTTTTAAATAGACGCAAAATAAATCAAATACAAGTCGAGTAATCATTTTAATTTTGTGAAACACGATTGGAAAGGAATATTTAATTATATGGGCTAGAACATTTTCACTTACTTCCTTCTTCTTGATAGACTGTGATAGAGGAACTGTAGAAATCTTTCTATACCATACTAAAGAAAAATCACACCATTACTGAAAGGAATACAGAAAAAAACTTCAGTTATATGCTATAATCACATAATGATACCGTTGCATCCGAACAAGGATAAAATATTTCTTAGGCGAAATTCTATAATATAAAGTAAATGGTTTTAAGAAAACAAAACCAAATGTAGAGAGAAAAAAACAGTTTTGAGATATTAAAGCATCATGTTTTACAGTTTAATCCCACAGAGACTGCATTAGCAGATTGTATACTGTTCTTCGGTGCATCATCAACAAAAATGAACAGTAAAATTTGTTTTGTAAAACGTATACTATGGTGCATGTAAAACTTTTACTTGGTTTTTTCCTGCCTTCACTGCTGTAATACATAAGCAGACGACTCCTCCGCTCTCTCAAGCGTCAAATAAAGAAAGGAAGAAAGAAAACAATAATCTTATGCTGACTATGACATGACAAAATAAACTTTATTTGCTATTGCTATTAACTATAGCCTGGGAAACAGTTTGAAATATTAATAAGTTTTCTAAAATAAAATTCAAAAAGATAAAAGATAATTTATAAACTCATTTTATTTTTTGTTAGGCTTTCCAAATATCAATATTTTTAGTTGATGAACTATCATGACTCAATATTATTCATCAAGGAATACTCGTATGAATAATCTTGACTCATTTTGTGGGTTGGAATTTTCCAAGTTAGACTTATGCAGTTTGTTTCTTCTGAGAAATCCAGTAATGACTCGGATATAAAGAGCTATTTTAATTATTCAACTTAATAATAAAGGTACATCTTACAATAATCTAACATCACTAATAATTCATAATGGAAATTTTTTCTTCACATTCATTGTTTTATAGTTATAGGCAGTTCATCATAAATCTTTGAAAAACGAAGTTCGGGCTTTAAAAAAACAATTCTACTACAAACATGTGCTTTGAGAAACCTATTTATATACTGAAGATATCAGATTCAACTACTGATTATTCTTTGAACTCATACTTTATTAAAAATATTATCTCATAATCATAGAAGCGTAATGAGCATTTAAAAATCAGTCTAATTTACCGTCATGTTCTCAGTTTTTCTATAGGACTTTTCATCAAGTCACAACAGTTGAATCGTTACGTTGCCGGTATATTATAATTTCGGGCAGAGCATTAAACACTATTTATTGTGAATGACGTTTTAAAATAGTCACAAGGGTGATATCTAATTATTTGACGTCTCAGTAAAGAACCTGCGATTAACCTGATAATTACAGCTATTCAAAGGAAAGTTAGTGCAGAAAAATCAATGTGTATATGACGCAGAAATTTCTAGTTTTGTTTAGAGAAAAATAGAAATATGAATAAAAATTTACTTCACATTAATTCATTTATTTATACTATGGAAAAGGCTTTGCTTCCATGACATGTGCTCGAAAGCACAATGAAAAATAGAATAGAAAAAAAAATCCTTGGAAATTTCCAAGCTTTCACGAGAGTATCGAAAGTAAAAAGAAATACATGACACTTATTACATAAGTGTGTCATAGAAGTTTCTGGATACTAATGCGAAGAAATGGATGGTATTGAATAATGAAAAATTCGAATTCAAATATTTGAAATCTCAGAAAACGAGTAGGTAAAATTGATGACTAACATCCACACTTAGGTGTATTCTTGATGAAATCGCTTTAAAATCATCAAATTTATTGGATAAAATCTGTAATTGTATTCGATTATATTAAACAATTGAAAGAATAATTGGAGGATTTAAATGGCAGAGAAACAGTGCAATCAAATATCAATTTATGCAGATTGTGGGACAGTTAAAAATATTTGTCTATACCATACATTCTTCTTGAGGGTGTGGGTGTGGGTGTAGGGATTGGTGTTTTCTGCGCCCATGCAGATCCACACCCTCAAGATGAAGAATTAATACTACCCACCCACACACCTCAAATTTCTTATATAGTAGATAGATATGAGATTTTAATAATATTTTATAGATATACTATCAATGAAAGACAGTTTAGTAATAAAACAAAGATAATTTTATTGTTTATTATAATTTAAGATAAGACCACAAGTTGAAATGAATTTCCTTAAAAGAAAACAAGGATGTGACTGTGGGAATAGGGTGTATACAGATGCACACCCTCAAGATATAACAATCTTTTACATATTTTTATTATACTAAATTTGGTGAGAAGTAGGACTATCATCTATTTTCTTTTTATTTTAAGTACGAAATTAAAAGTCAATAGAGATTGTTCTTACGGAATTTTGCAGAGTTTTTCATAATGCACCAAATGAAATAAAAAACCAAGATTTTATCATTTGTTTATGGATAGAATTTCGCTAAACAAATAATGTTTTAAAATATTTTGATACCCTTTCTATTTTCCAGGAGTTTCTCTCTTGATGATCATATCGTCATCTCTCAAGGAAATTCAAGATATTATCTTTCAGAAATGATCATCGAAAAACAAAGACCTACACATTTTCTCTCTATTTTGTGATTGACTGATCGTAGAAATATCTTGTAACAACAATACCATTTTCTTTTTTTTTTAATGTCATTGTTTTAGTACCAAATTTTCTTTTCTTGAAACAATTCATATTCAACAGTTTTATGAATTGAACATATATCTATATGTAAAAATATAGTGATCGATATTTACTATTCAAATATGTACTTTAATCCGACAGAGATAATGACAGAATAGCCTTATTTATTTATATTTAATAAATTTCATGGAATATTAAGTTTTCATCTAGGAAAACTCTTTCGTTTTTTTTAATCTTTGAACAACAAATAGGTGCTGTTTAATCTTAGCAGATCTGATTTTATTTATATTATTTATTCATCATATTGATAGATAATCTTTTAGAGTAAAACTGCTCCAGTACTAATTTTCATTAGAAAATTGATTCAATTAATCATTAAGAAATTTTTTAAATAATGAAAATAAAATAATTCAATTAGATATTCTCTTTTCTAAATATAGTCTAATTCTTACTTCAAAAAATCTTTAACCCTTTCAGGCCGGGTCCTAGAAGCAGTAAAGGAAAAAATTCTTTTGCCACATATTTTCTATGATTGAACTATGGAGATAACCAGGTTTCAATACGGAGAGCGGCCGTATAAGATATAAGCAGATACCATGATGTTGCCTTTTTGGCAACATCCGGCCGAAATGGGTCAAAATTTTCAGAATAGATGGTTATGTTTCTATAGCCTAAACGCACTTTTTACATAATTAGATTTGTCAGCAAGATCAGTTTGAATCAAGAATGATCAAAAACTACTCATAGCTCTAGTGCAAAAACTCAACACACTAACACCTAGGCTCAACAACAATTGTGAGAAAACCGATATCGATTGTAAAATATAATACAGTTGCTTGCCGGTTGAGTAAGTTGAGAACGACTGGAGGAGAATAGTTACGCTTTTTTTGTTGAAAAGTAGACACTGGAGCAAGTCTTTTTCTAAGAAAGCTAGTTCTAAACTGATTTGGAGCTGGTTACTGGACTGGAGAACATATTAAGAAAATGGCATTTTTAAAACCAATAAGATTAGTTTTCAATTCGAAGTAGCTCGAAATGAAAATTTGAAATAGGTTTTGGACCCTTCTGAATCAAATGGGATGAATAGTTGGTTGATTCGGATCTCGTTTTGGTGCATTTTTAAAACGTAGAGGTCCCAATGGGTGTCTGGATGACATGAATATGATCTAAATCGACGTGACATTCATTGAATTCATCGCACTCATTGAAATCTTGATTGTTTTAATGCAGCCCATTTATTTCTTGATGTTCTTCGAGAAAAAGGTCCAATTGACTGCAGGATTTCGCATCAGCATCGATGATATGGGGCTATAGCGTGCTATGGAACGTTCAAGGCAAGCAGTTGATGATGCCATTCGCCTAGGAAGGTCGAAAACCTATTCCAAATTTTCATTTCATGTCGTTTTGGACTATTTTTGGTATTATTCAGATACACATCAGGACCTCTACGCCTTGAAAATGCATTAAAGAGAGATTCGGATCAATGAACTAGTCATTCCATTCGATTCAGAAGGGTCAAAAACCTATTTCAAATTTTCATTTCGAGCTACTTCGAATTGAAAACTAATCTTATTGGTTTTAAAAATGTCATTTTCTCAACGTGTTTTTCAGCCCAGTAACCAGCTCCGAAACCCATTCAGAACTAGATTTCTTAGAAAAAGACATGCACCAGTGTCCTCTTTTCAACAAAAAAAGGTAACCGTTTTCACCCAGTCGTTCTCGACTTACTCAATGCACAGGCAACTGCATTATAAACTCTCTCCACAATAGAAGGCCCTCCTATATAATAGGGGGCCAGCAATGACCCGGCACAGCCAACATTGGGGGAGTGTCGCATCCTTTTTGGGACAAATTGAGACTTTTATCCAGCAGAACGCAAGAGAAAATTTTTGGTTGTGCTGGGAAAAAACGAAAATTTTCCAAGATTGGGGAGTTTTTACACTCCCTATACCTCCGGTCCGGCCACCACTGACAGGAGCTTCCGTGATTAGAAGATCCACGGAAAAGTTTTTTGGCAGGAAACATGTGTATTTTGCCAGGGATTTGAGTCAAATTTGGATCAGACGTGACCCGCCATAGTATAAGGCCCGGGGCTTTTTATTGTGAAAGGGATTTATTTCGAACCCAATAGATTAGTAAATTGTGACTCATGCTGGAGATGTGATATTTTTCTTCTAACAATGGAAAAGCAAGATACTCTCAGAATACAAACTGGGTTTGAGAAGATGCAAAATATCCTGTTAATGTTAGCATTAGAGATTCGTGATACTTTTGCAAACTTTTGACCAATTTCGGCCGGATGTTGCCAAAAGGCAACATTCTTGTTGTTTTGTACCAATTATTACTGAAACATTGTTGTTAATAGTGACGCAGACTGCTAATCTATCAAGGAAAATTTTAGGGTAGATGGCTCCACAACTGAACCTTATTAGATGTTCAAAACAGTGGCTTTTATGGTTATATTGATTTTCCAAGGTGTTCAGCTTTTATGAAGCTATATTGAGAAAGCACTGTGTGTAGATCTTGAGTGAAAGATGAATAAATTGCAACATGTTTGCCCTTAATTATCATGGGTATAAGATTGATATTTAACATGAGTTTGAAAGAGTTCTTGATGAAACACTCTCTCAATGTTGCCATTTGGCAACATCCGGCCGGAAAGGGTTAAAATAGAATATTTTAGGGTGTGGGTGGGTGTGAGCGTGGGCGTGGGCGTGGGCGTGGGTGTGGGTGTGGGTGTGGGTGTGGGTGTGGGTGTGGGTGTGGGTGTGGGTGTGGGTGTGGGTGTGGGTGTGGGGGTGGGGTGGGATGTGGG
>CAJNSZ010003580.1:0-10796 GCA_905329745.1 Rotaria sp. Silwood2
TTTGACTTAATGGAAAAAATGGGGTCCCATAGAAAAACTATAGTAAAAAGCCGATATCTCAGCCAAATCTCAACTTGGGCACATATCCTCTTAGGCGTTTTCTAGTCAATGCATTCCCTACTTGTGGACAAAATTTCAGCTCAAAAGCTTGTTAGCACCTCGGGTAGTTCCCTCGTGAGTTGGACTATGCGCCGATATTGATATCGCCTTCTGCTGGTCTTCCGTTCCTCTCTCCTCTTTATTGTATCTCTATTGTTCTTTCCTGTCCTCAGCACTCTCTCTCCTATATGAGTGAAGAGCACGGTCAGAGTACCGTTGGGTCCCGCCAAGAAAAATGCCTATAAGTCGAGTTCTACTCAGCCGATTTTGATAATTGTTTTTTCTTTTATTGGTCTAGAGATGACCATTCACTTCTGCAAAAATCAAGTTTCCAACTGTTTTAGTTTACAAAATATCATAGCAGCAGTGTCAAATATCTAGCTTCTAACGCCACCTGTTGGCAGAAGATCAATTTTTCTTTATTACATTGCAATATTTTTTAAATTATTTTTTTAGCGAGAATTGTAGAACTCGTCAAGCGCATTCAGAATACGCTATTGCTTTTTGCTTCATACAAAGTTTTATGAATGAAAGGCTATCGACAATGCGCGCTAAGACACTTTCAATTTTTGTGTAGGGCGACATTGATATCATTGGTATTTCGTTTGAACAAATTTGATTGGGTATCAAAGAGAAATAAAGGGAAAATATTTCGACAAGAAGAAGAACTTTGTTTCATAAACTTCGTTAATAGAAAAATTAAATACAAAGTTAAAAAACTCTGTTCATGCTGGATGCAGGGCGACATTTTTTATTTTTTTATTGCTATAACTCAATGAAAACTAAATCGTTGGCTATATAAATATAACCCTTTTTTCACCTCATAGAGTAGAGTAATATCGCAAAAAATCAAGCAAAATTCTTTCTGCATGCGAGAGCAAATTCAGTTTTACTAACAAAGTGTAGGGCGATGTTAAAATCATCGAAATTTCATTTAAACAAATTTTATTTAAAAAAACTTCATTGATTATCAAAGAGAAATACTAGGAAAATAATTTGACTAGTAAAATAGTTTTACTTACAAAGTGTTGGGTGACTATATTGGAAGTAATTATACTCTATGACTGTTGGATACATGGATATAGCATACAGAAATTGGCTGTAATACCGTGAGTCCCCACCACAGCACAGGAAAGTGTCGGGAAAATATTGTTTTTATATATATTCGACATCGCTCTGCCAAACACAGAACTTAGTTTTGTTTTATTAGGAAATTTATTTTTTTCGATTCTTTCCCCAAACCGTACAATTGGCGCGCTCTTCACTCATATAGACGTGTTTTATACGTGAAGTAGCTCAATGAGCATCATAACCGAGGGTGGTACATAGTGGATAGCCTGGCGACAAAATCTATGTCTGAAATATAAACCTATGTTTTTGTGACGATAAATGATAGAAGGGATATTAGTGCTGATGGAGTTACACTTTATTCTATTCCTTCATATCATATAATCGTATCGTTTACATAAAAAGCACACTTATATACGCAAGTAGAAGAGAGAATGAAAGAAAAGGAGATGAGACCAAGGAAAGAATAGGTATGAGAGAACAATAGAGTAAGGACAGTAGCGCAAGAGTAGAAAGGTGAGTACACTGAAAAAAAATGGTACCATACCAAATCCCAAAGGGTTCCGATTTTTGTAACAAAATCGAAATCCTTTGAGGTTTCGTAGCAATTAATTTTCGTAAAAAGCCTTAACTTTTAATAGCTAATAACAAGGGTTTCGTACTTGGAGTTCTGCATAATTCACCACGCAACATTGAACGAAGGTTTCGCCGGGTGCTATGTTCCATTGCGGAAGTAGTTTTCCACCACTATCCAATGCAAAACACATCCACTCTCTAAAAAAAGACCCGGATTCTCTAGAAACCGCCAGGAAAGATTCCTGAGAATCATCGTACCCTGTAGAAAAACACATGATATCGTTGCAACATGGAAGCAGTATTCAGACGGCAAACTTTCCCAATTTTTTTCCGTAATTTGCGGCGCATCTTGCCAAAAGACACAGCAAGTTGGTCGGAACTCATCAGAAAAAATCCAGAAACTTTGCCGCCAGGATACCGCTTCCATGTTGCACCAATACCATGTGTTTTACTACAGAATACGGCGATTTTCATGCATCTTTTCTGCCAGTTCCCCCAGGTTCGGTGGACGGAGCTATCGACATGGGATGTTTGATCTAAATAGAAATAAAACAAGTAACGATCGTGGGTTCGACCCATCTGACCTTGGATTGAATAAAGGAGAAGTATGTGCTGGAGATACTGATATCGATAAGCCCGATCGATTAATTTTAGCCCTGAATAGCGACTGAAATCTCTCCGGAATTGTAAATATAAGAGACAGTCTTTGATTGCAAAATAATTTTAAGTAAACGCATATTTCAACTAAAAGTTATAAAGAAAGGAAAGCATCTACATCCACCTCGACGTTAATTATTGAATTGTTCTGCCGTAAAAAATAGTACGGTATTATGAGATGTTAATATATGCTCACGCAATGTCTTTAAGAATCTTTAGAAATCAATTTCAGTGTAACGATAAAAAGTCTTGTTTTTCATCGGTCCACTTTCTGACAAATCGGAGTTCGGATCGAAAAATGATACCGGACTCGGATTGCCGGACCTCAATAACCTATGGCGAACTTTCATCAGAATTGAGAACGGAGATGAAATAAAGAATCTTATTTTTCCGCAGTCTAATTTTTGATCGGTCCAGTTTGATGATCGAAAACGTTCTTCTGAGATATTTTGAACTCAGATCATGGTCGGTCTTGTGAAGCATTCAAGATTTTTTGAAACTGTGACAACCTTTTACAAATTCGAAAAAAATCGGAAACCGAAAAGGTTTGCGAGGAAAGACTTCGGAAATCGGAATGGTTTTCCGGCATATTCATTGGGATACCAACTCCGTTTTCTGGGAAGATTAGTTTCCTACAATATCCTAATGGGTTCTGAGAATACGGCTAGGTTTCCGGCATCAAGAAAAAGAGATTTCAGAATACCTTAATGGCATCGGAATCGATATTGTAGAAAACCCAATGGTTTCCTAGATCTTGGAAACCGAAAAGATATTCTTGAAAGGGCTTCAAGTTCTAGGAAATCCTCTCTGAAATCTCTAAAGGTTTGCGTGAGGGTTTCCGAAGCGGTTTAGGTTTTCTAGGAAACGACATTTTTTTAGAGAGCAATAACAGAATTCGTCACGGGTCTCAATCGAATGGAAAGCAATAAAAATTGAATATTTTAGATCGTAACTTTTCAATAATGACATTCTTCATATAACGTAAATAGACTATAAAGAAATTAATTAACTCTAATGGTTACTTACCCATAAACAACTTTTGAACGATCCAAAAAAAGGAATACTAATGACTCTACGATTTCTAATGGTAAGTTACGAAAAGCGAATTTCACGTGAGTCTGAATAAAGTTCTTCGAAGATTCTAAATGGTAGAAAAAAGAAATTATTATTTTGAATGTAATTTATCGATAAACGAATTTTCACGAGGTATATTATCAAACCTTTTTGAATACGAAACTCAAAAGGGTTTATGGCAAAACCTCTGGGGTACCACAAATTTCATAGGGTTCCGGACGAAATCTTTTTATATTTGAAAACTCTTTAAAGTCGTTTGCAAAGCCTTAGATATTGCTAAGCCTCATACAGGTTTCGTATGATTCTACGGACACTCATATCGTATAGTAAAACTCCACGAAACCTTAGAGGTTTCGTGTGGCACCTTTTTTTTCAGTGTATAATATATATAATATATGAATCAATGATAGGGGAAGGTTGAACATTATGTATAAAATCCAATCAACCGGGAGCGCTACAGTCTTAGCTGACGTTAAGTTTGCTATTTATCTGCATTTAACTGCATCTTATATTCTGATTGCAAGTGACTAGCTAGTCTCCTTACAGTAACTGACACAAAAGGTGTAGATGTGGGTGTTGGGTGTGAGTGTAAAGATTAGACCCATACCTACATCCACGCTCACATGCACACCTCCACTCAAACACCACCTCCATCCACACCCTAATTGTGCTAGTTGAGACAAAAATTATGAAGTCTTTATCGAACACATGAATAGTACGGTCTAATACAAGAGCAAATGTACCTATATGTTTTTCTCAATTTTTGCTACGAAAGTGACCAAAATGCCGATCGACCTTGCTCAATGCCGCAACATAGGTGCTCTGAAATTTTTACCATAGATAGAACTCGTCAAGATCTATCATCTGTAATAATCAGCTTCCCATTTCCGAATAAAAAAACAGGCCTTTTAATGGTCAATTCTCTTTTTTGGCTATCGAAAGTATAACTGTCTAAGAATAGCATACATAGATTTTAAAACATAAATCCATAATTGACTGATTTGTTTACTAAAGAATGAGTAGAAAGTTTCGACCCCTCTAAGTAAATCGATGATCTCTATAACAAACTTATATGAAGTTATTGATCAAATTATGTCAGTTTGTAGAGGAAGATTTTATTAATCTTGAATGGAGATTTTTACGTTACATTTTTTGCAAAAACAAAAATATTCTTGTAATGTCTAAAGCGAACTTTTGTTTTCCAGATATTTTTATATGGTTTGATAGAGTTTGACAAGCTCAACAAGAATATGAATATCAAAAAATTCTAATCTTGTTTCCAATACAAAACCTGGAGAAAACCAGAAAGATTGATAAAAATCTGACATATCTCACATTAGCGAGAGTAAGTTTAACTTTCAATAACTTTAGTTGATCGACTGGTCTTGAAGCTCGGAAAGGTTATTTTCATCTTCAATATGTGATACTGCATCTCGAAACATAAATCAACAGACAGAACAGTCTATCAACTAAAGTTATTGAAAGTTAAGCATACTCTATAGTGCAAAGATATGTGAGATTTTTATTAGCCTTTCTGGTGTCCTCCATGTTTTGTATTGGAAACAGGATTAGAAATATTTTTGATATTCATATTCTTGTAGACATTATCAAACTCTATCGAACCATATAAAAATATGTAGTAAAAGTATCTCAGAAACGATATTTTGACGAGCTTTAATGACTCATACATTACAGCAGTATTTTGACTTTTGTAAAAAATGTAACGTAAAAACTTTCACTCAAGATTAGTAAAATAACCATAACATTGTAATAGATTTATGTATTTCGAATTATCTTGTTTTCAGATGATAGCTCTAATCTTCCTCTACAAAATGACATAATTTGATCAATAACGTCATATAAGTTTGTTATAGATATCATCCATTTACTAAGAAGGGTCGAAACTTTCAACTCACCCTTTATTTCATATAGCATTATATAGCGAGTATTGTCTGAAATTTCTAGGTCGGTGCCTCCAACACAAGAGCCAAAATCTTCAAAATACTAATGAATTGTTTTCTGATAAAAGTTTGCTCATTTCTCTTGGCTAACTTTCTCGCTGGTTTCAGAATTAAAAAATTAATGTTTTCTATTGAAAGGCAATATATTCTTCGACTAGTTGTCTAATTTCAAACGAATATTGGTGACACTTCCTACATAGGAAATGACTCATCTGTTGTTAGTTAAATGACATCATCGCATAAGTACACGCATCGTATCGAAACCTTACTACAATATTGATTATCATGTCACTTATGCATGTTGACTACTTAGTCATAATTTCTTGTTTGCAGTTTGTGTCTGTCATGGTCATCCATTATAACACATATTTAACTATACTGTGTTATTCCTTCTTTCTTTTGATGCATATATTGATGTATCTTTGTTAGTTTGGCACATGCAGCGCTCTTTACTTTTTTCGTATCTCTTCGCTTCTCATCTCTTCTCTTTCAATATATCTCTCTCTAGGAAGAAAAGAAACTTCATTGGAATGTGACTATATGTGAGAGATGGTACGTTTTGGAACAGGAGAGTATAAACTTTGTTGTTTTTCGTTTCTAAGGGAGAGTGTATGTTCCTTTTCTTTTTTGAAGAATATAGTTGGGAGATAGAATCAAAGAAGAATTAACAGTGTTACTGTATAAACCGAACGCACGTTCACAAACACACAACTTACAGTATTGGCGTATAGTGATTCAATTTGCTGCTTCGGAGATACGGATACTCAGGATATCGATTGTCGACCTTTTTATGGTAGATATCAAGCTTATTCGTACGGTTGTAAGAAAAAATAATAGGTATTGATTTTCGTTTCCAGCAATATTTTTCATGGCGTCCTCCATAAACTACTTCGAATGTATTCTTCATAGTAGAGAAAAATACGGTATGTTTGAAGACAAAAGACAGGTGATAAAGTTTGACGAGTTCTAGCTATGGTAAAAATTTCAGAGCATCCCGTAGTTGTGGCATCGAACATGGTCGATCGACATTTTGGCTACTTTCGGAGCAAAAATTGAGAAAAACATATAGATACATTTGTTCTTGTATAAGCTCGTACTGTTCATGTGTTCGATAAAAACTTCTGAATTTTTGTTCTCGATAGCACAATTAACGAATAATCATGCCTGAAAAAAACAAAATTGAAATTCTTTCAGCTCAAAATAAAAAAAAACGATTTATTCGAAAAAATTATATATTTTGTTTAAAAAATAAGTAAAAAGATTAGAATCAGAAAGAAAACATCTCTACTTAGTGGATTTTTCTTGAGAAATATATCTGATTCAACTGAAAACTTCAGAAAGTACAAAACTCATCACTCTCTACCACATATCAAGGAATTAGATAGTTGTGAGATATCACTCCACCATTGATGTCTTAGTCTCTCAGAAACTCAGTCTTAAAGTTCCTTCTACTCCAAATGGACTAACGTCCTACTCGTACACGAATAATGCAATCGTTTTCTAGGATTTTCCCGGCACTTGTATTTTAATTTTAATTTACCATCAAATAGGCCAGACTATCAACCAACTTTGATGGATGTGAAAGGATGAGAATCTCAGCCCTTATTAAGATACAATGTCCCAAATATAAGCTTCGATTCAAATCCATACGCAGTGACTTACACAGTAATTAGTTGTCTTTCAGATCGACTAAGTTTCCAATAGAGAATACAAACTCAATTATATACATTTTAAAACTTCTACATCGATTGGTTGGTCCTAAGCATAATCTGTAGATGAATTCTACTTTGCAATTCTTATTGGGATACATTGATAATTCACAAGAGAACCTCTCCAAATGCGTAACTATTTCTAGATCGAAGTTACATTCATTCGAAGAGTGCTGATGAACGCTGAAAATGTCTAGAATGATTTTCTTCTTGAAGGTTGACTTTTGAGTTATGACTTAGAACTTTGTACAAGTCATATTCTTAACACAAATAATTCGCTGTGAAAGTTTCATCCATTCCGGTGTTTCTTTCATGATATACATTTAATCAAAATTTTGTTGTGTGAAAAAGCAAATTTTATACTAATATTAGTATCTTACGACAGAATCATCAAAAAAAGCTTAAATTATCAGAATTAACTAGATCCATTGAGAATGTCATTTGTGCAAACTTTTAAAGTCAAAACTCAAACGTCGATTTTCAACATGAGCTGAGACGGAGTACGAGGTTTTGTTGAGAAATCCAGTAAAAGGGTATGGATGTGCGTAAGGGTGTGATCGAAGCGAAAACAATAGTCACCGGTGCTTGAAATGGACCATTCATCTATGGTCTGGCCCGCTCGGCTCAGGTCCGAAGCAAAACTTTTATGAAGCATACCATAGATTAATTGATGAATTTAATGACATCAAATCATTGAAATGACAAGGAGGCATTCAGAATGGACGTTCAGTAAAAATGGGAGAAGGTCGGCGAAAACCGAACAAGTGTCGTTCAGTGCAATCAGTTTGATTTATTGAAAAACATGAAGTATGCTTAGCTAGTGAATTTTTTGAAGCATGAAAACTCTATGATAATCAATGCCATAAACATGAACATTTTTCTTCATTTCAATTTTTTGCTTTTTGCCTGCAGAAAATAGTTTTTTTTCTATGGATAAGTGTCATGTTTACAAAACGTTCGTGGGGTGAAGAGGTCAAAAAATGATAATTATTACAAGTGTTTCTAACAGTAAGAATCCGCATTGGTAAAAAGCTATCCAAGATTATTCTGATATTTGACTGATACTCTATTTTACACTCTGTTTCCAAAAAGAATGTGTCATGGGATCATGTAATAAGAATGATTTACACTTAATTTTTTCATTGTATCTAGTCGCAAAACTTTTAAATTTTGTGATTAATAGTGATGTATTTTATGGTCGAAAATCTTCTAGCCAATAGTATGATTTCTTGAAATATTTCTTTATGTTTCGGTCTCCCTTGGGGTTTCATCTTTGCTGGAAATTTTTAGGAAATCTATGTTCAAGCTGTTTTCACAACTGTAGATTAAAACATATAATTGACAGTGAGATGAAAATAAGTTGCATATTTTTGTTGCATTTTTTATATTCGTCTACTTTAGACATTTTGATTTCATCCTCACTCAGGACTTTGTGCTCAAAATATATTCCCTGTATTTATAGTAAACTAATATCCATTTCAAAAAAGAAAGTGTGACTATTTTTTCAAGAACTTTTGATAAAACCAAGATAAAGATCTGTGGTTTTCACTGTTTAAAAGTGGAAATGAAAGTGTATCGAAACTGGAATATCAGATTTTTCTGGCAATCGCCAAGTTTGTTAAACGAAAAACATTCTGTAATGTAAAAGTTTTGAAATTTTAATTTCCAGTAGTGCAGCAGAATCCTTAACTAAAGATAAACAATATATATAATTTTAGTGTTAAAAGATTTAACCAATCACCAGTTATTAACATTTTATTACATACTTTTGGCAGATTTTTCACAAAAAAGTTGCCCTTTTTTCTGATCTTTTAAAAACCTTGGTGCATGACTCTGAGAACACTTACCAGAAAAATACGACATTCCAGTTTTGATGCAGTGTCATTTCATCTTTTGAACGGTGAAAATCGCAGATCTCCATCTCGTTTCTATCAAAAGTTATTCAAAACATAGTCACATTTTTTCTTTTTTGAAATGGGTATTAGTATTCATTATTATTTCATTGTTTATGACAAATCTGTGAAGTATTTGATAAAACCATCATTCATCAAATATGATCAAGTACTAAATGATGCACATTCTCTATTTGACCGTTTTTGTATGTATGTTGCGGGTGTCTGGATATCGCCAAAATTTATTGGGTGGGGTGGTAGGTAGTGACTGCCTTTTCCTCGTACAGGACGCCCCTGACGGGTTCATATGAAAAGTTTCTTTTTTAATCTAAAGTGATTAACACATAACTTTAATACTTTATGGCATATTTCATGTTGTTTAAGAAAAAACAAAGCATTATAATGCAGTTTGTTTGCACAGACAACACATAAATAAATTCACTGTTTCCGATTTCTGTTAGAAACACTGATTTTTACCCAACATCGTTTATAAATGGTTCCTAACATAAAAATAAATTAGCAAGTACAATAATCATAAGAAAATAGATTAACAAATTGTGCCTATTAAAAAGCTATTGGCTTACTGTGCTGCATTATAGTAGTTTGATAGAATTAGCTATGACAAAGCTTTTTGATCTTACTCGATCTGTTGGTATTTACGAAATTTCACAAAAGAAAAGAATAGAATTTTGTCGACCCAGCCGGGCTCAGTCAAAAACTTTCATCGGACTGGGCTTGGTAGTGGATTTCGAGCTGTTATAGTCACCCCCACATCCGCATCATTGATCTTGTAAATAGTTGAATCGTAATCGTTATCAAGTTTATTGCTTTCTTCATTGATTGAGTCGCCATAAGTCAATATGTCATCAGATTCACAATCAGATGCTATATCTTCAGGAGTAGACTTATCAACTATATTTGCTGTCATGTTTATTTCATCTAAAACAAAACTATTGAAATTCTTTCATGTATGTATCTTTTTTTTCCCTTAGTGCATTATCCACACCGTGAACAGAAAGTAATTCAAAAAAATCATTAAAGGTACAAGAGACGATTCGTTGGATATCGTTTTTCGTCAGTGATCATGCCATTAAAATAGTTGTAGAGGACGCCGATTTACTAGACTCTTTGAGATGCTTAGAAAAAACTAAAGATGTTGAGCCAATATCGAAGCTATAAACCTCACTCTCATTTGTAATGGTATGCAAAATTCATAACTTTTGAGCACGGCTAAGAAACTGCATTACAGAAAAGTTCATAATAGATGAAAAAGCACCAGACATAGCTCTGGTAGAACGAAGTGTGCTTTCGCACATTTGGAAATAGAAAATAAACATTTGAAGAACCTCTATGGGCAACTTTCCTTCCAATACAAGAAGAGTGAGATAAGTTAGCTGATGAGCATTGATCTCAATTGACTGAAATGATATGTCTGTAATGAAAAATTGTTTTATTGATCTTGTTCGATTTTGAGAAGAAATGTTATTATTTGAGTACCAAGCAAAAATTTCATCAAAATCATCTTTCGTCTTAATGAGTAGCTAAGCCCACCATGTCCGACTCAAAAAGACAGAAAACCACCATGCATGATATAGTCGGTCAGTTATGCTCGTGGCTTTATCCATATATGCAGCAAGAACAGAACGAATGAGTTTCAGATACAAGCGCATAGCTTTTGATTCAGATATTTCTGCTAGTGCTAATTGAACATTATCGCTCGAAATTTTTTCACATGAAGCAACATTCTGCCTATCAAGAGG
>CAJNSZ010003581.1:0-10796 GCA_905329745.1 Rotaria sp. Silwood2
CCCACACCCACACCCACACCCACACCCACACCCACACCCACACCCACACCCACACCCACACCCACACCCCACACACACCCACCACCCACACCCACACCCACACCCACACCCCACACCCACCCACACCCACACCCACACCCCACACCCCACATAGTGGAAATCCATTATGTAGCGACGTATCATTATTTTCATATGTATATAGGTTGCACAGACTCAGTCTCAGCCGCTTTCACTCATACCTATGCTCTATCCACATTCCAATCAAATGCTCATCCTCACTATACTGATTCGAAGAAAACTATTCATTGAGTCTGCAATTGAATTTTGCGTCATCGAAGTTCTCGCAAGTGATTCATTAAGTACATGGAAAAAAGCCTTTCAAATATGTAGTGGCGTGACAAATCACTGGTGTTATTGCTTCATGTTTCTATGAATTTGGTAATATGGCTTAATTGAAGATTGATGATGATACGCCTGATTGTCTGGTATAAATAGCGCAGTGAATCAATACGCAGACATTCGACACAATGAGGGTGTTGGTGGATGAAGGTTGGTGTGGGCATGATTTGCTCTTCGCTTGCACCCACACCCATAACAGATTTACTTGCACATGATGGTGATGCACAACAAGTTAGTCTTGTGATCAAGATCAGCTATGATCTACCGAATAATCGTGAGGGTTATATCCACCGGTAAAAATCAATGATTTCGAAATGGAAAGAAATTAAGTGATTTTTTTTTGTTAACTGTTGGGCATGGTGATGTGTTCAGTCGAAAAGGCGTGGCTATCAATTTTGTTACTTCTGATAATCGATATAATCACCATTAGGATTAGTGTTTTACCATCTTCTATCTATTATTATGATAACAAATCAACTGCTATCAAACTACAACTGAATTTCTTGTTTTAAATTTTTTTAGACTTGAAACGATGATAACTATCTCTATAATATGTCATTATGAAAAAGAAGCATTTCGATCAATTATGACTTCCGTTTTTTTTCCTGTTGGTTTGTCTTTCTATGTTTGTTGTTACGTTTCGTTTGCAAAACAGAAAAAAAAGGAATTATTGCATACTCTAGAAATATCTCTAAAAAGTGAACTAACTGAAAAGCATCGCTGGCACCTATGTAAAATATTTGGCAAAGCATCTGATTTTCATCGACTGATACGACTGTGGGTGGATGTAGGTGTGTTTCGAGTCCCTCGACAACAACACGAACACTACCACACTCACATCCACACCCCTCATTGATCATATATATAGTGTTACTCCATGCTTTGATGATGAGGGCAACGCAGCCATCGCAAAAGAAAAAAATTTAAAAACGAGAGAGGAAGAAAAAAAGAAAGAGTCGGTAGATACGGCATATCTCAAGTTATTTGCTTAAGCATGTCGACCTTCATGTGCGCTTGTCGTCAATGTGTTCTCTTTTGTGATCCTCTCCTTCAAAGGGCAAAAAAACATCACAACGAAATTTAAATGAGTATCGTGTAGGATGCTGATTGTGAAAGCGTGATACTTTCAATAAAGTGGGCAAAGACATTGCCATTATTGATGAAAGAAAGAGCTGAAGGTAAGCAGAATCGTTATCCATTGTACCCGTGAAAATATAATGAGACACTAATCCTTTAAAAACATTTCTAGAGACTGATAATCTTTTTAATGTGCTCAGAACTGGCCACAGACAATGAAGGCCAAGGAGTATGGAAGGGATTAGTAGAAATCAACATTTATTTTGCATCAGGATCACTACTGATTTCCTCAGTAGTCGCGAGTCGAAAAACGTTTTGTTGCTTTTGATTGAATTACTAGGTTGAGCAAAAAATTCTCGGTCATTTGCAAAAAAATTCTTTTTTATGCATAAATTTATTCAAAACCAATAACAATTATTCTTCAAAGTACAACCCATCATTCTCAATGACCTTACACCAGCGTTCTGCAAGTTGTCGAATCTGATCTCGATATCAGTGCGGCTCCTTGGACTCAAAGAATTCACGGCACGCTGCTTCGACTTGATCAAAAGTTTCAAATCGTCGTCCTCGCACAAAGTGCCCCATTGAACGAAACAAGCCATAATCAGAAGGAGCAAGGTCGGGACTGCAAGCCGGATGCGGTAGAACCTTTACACCATCAAGTTCATCAAGCTTCTCCTTGGTCAAATTGGCACGATGAGCTGGAGCATTGTCGTGTTGGAGAATGGCACGTTTTCGGCGGATCAACGTCGGGTAGCGCTGCTTTAAGACGTTGTAGACGCGCTCCAATTGCTCGCTGTACAGCTCGGCATTCACGGCTCGACCATCAGGGACCAATTCAAAGTGCACAACGCCATCGACATTCCACCAGACGCACAACGTGACTTTCTTGCCGAAAAGATCTTGACGAGCAACCGGTGGCGGATTTTGATCTCGTGGAACCCAGCGCCTAAAACGATCACGATTGACCAAGAAAATCCACTTTTCGTCGCATGTCAAAATGCGCTTCCAGGACTGATCGTCCAACGAATTGTCGAGCAGTTGGCGGCAGACTTCAACACGTCGTATAGCTTGTGCTTCAGTGAGTTCGTGAGGATCTTGTCGTGGCTTCTTGTGGACCAAATCAAACTTGTGCAGATAATTGACAACGGTCCGCTGCGCGACTCCAAGATCATTGGCCAAATCGCGAGTGCTTGATGACGGCTCGTCTTCCAAAGCGGCACGCAAGTCCTCTTCGTCCAGAACAGATGGTCGGCCAGAACGAGGCTTGTCTTCGAAGTCAAAATCGCCATCCGCGAATCGCTTTAACCATTTTATCGCGGCAGTTTTCCCGATCGTTCCTTCGCCTTCCACTTGGCAGATTTCGGCAGCAGCAGCTCTTGTAGACAGGCCTTTCTTCCAATAGTGGCAGAGCATAACACGAATTTCAAAATTATTCATCTAAATTCAAATGATGAAAATGAAATTACAAAATTTACACAAGAATAACTAGCACACGCGAGATATACAAGTTTTAAAAATGAAACACAAAAAACTTTAAAAGTAAACTTAAAAAATTAATTTTTGCAAGTGACCGCGAACTTTTGCTCAACCTAGTACTCATGAAGATCTTTACATTCAAAATACTCTAAAACAAATTGTTAGACATCTGAAAATGAGTTTTTTTATTATAAAGAAAAACATTTTTGTCAGTTTAAAACGTTTTTCAGTTAACTTTACTAGAATTCATCTTTCTATCAGTCATAATTTTGTAGATAATCAGTAATTTTTTTAAAATAAAAATAAATAAAATGAAAGCAAACTCAAAGGTATCAAAAGTTGTTTTTTTGTAGAGTCGATAGCGTTCGCTGCGAAGTACTAAATAGCAAAAAATATCGACTTCCTCCAGTGAAAAATTCAGTTTTTCTTAAAAATTGATAGCTTTGATAAGATCACAGGTTTTGAAACCGTCTTAGTTTTATACAACTTCCAAATGTGAATCCTGTAGATATTGAGTTTCAGTAAATTTCCTCGTCGAATGCTGCCATGTTTATAACGTGTGTTAAAACATAGAATTCCTATTTTCTTTTTTGCATATTGTCGTTTTTTTTCTAAATCCAATTTCTTGAAAACCCATGATAGATTAGTTGAAGGCTTTGCCAGTTTCAGGTCAAACACTTACGCAGAGCTTACACCGTCTTCTAGAGGAAAGATGGTTGAAATGAAACTCCATACCACTGTAAGTTACACTAGATGAATCAGTTCCTATGATATGTAGTGATTACATTTGATATGTAGTAATTTGATTCTTTCCAGATTCGAATAGCTAAAGTTGACAAATCGATTTTGTAAATGGCAGTTAGTCGAATGGCTTCTCTACGGTTCTCAGCCATCGGTTCTGTTGGCTACATTTCCAGGCGTTTTGAATTCAGGTTACCTGCTGAATGCATATCTCAATCGGCTAATTCTTCTTTTTGCATAAAATCAAATAATATGGGGATGATCATACAGGTAACCATGTGGTTCTCAAACAACGATGATTATGCTTGATAGTGGACTTTCACCTTAATGATACACTAGATAGTAAGAGGTATCAAGAGTCGCCAGTTGCTAGTATATAATCTTTAGTCTGGTGTATGTCAATTTCTGTTGTAGTCATTGCGTAATAGTATTATGACAGAGAACGCTTTAATCGTAGTAAGTTGAAAGCAAACTCATTAACAGACTGCTTTGAAAAAAAGAATAATTGTTTTTTGGGTGAATTTTTCGTTCATGCCAGTTATCGGAACAGTCATTAGTATGATTAAGTATGTGTACACAAGATTTACTAATTTTATGCTGATTCAATGTTCGAGAAAATCTTAGCGATAAGTTGGATTATTATTTCATCAAAATCAGCTGTCAAGCAAAATAAAGGTTCAAATAAATAAAACACTGCTCTGAGGAGTTAAATGCTTTATTGGAAGGGCAAGTGTTTGACGACTTCTCAGGTGAACTGATCGTAAAAACTACAATATTATTACCAGATGAACTCATAAGCACAAGAGAACCATTGAAACAAATATCGTCAGGGATCAGCACTAGATCAAGACACATCTATTGACTGGTATCTGATAGCAGACTTGAATTGTTCTAACAGTCGAACTTCAGTTAGATAACTTCGTAGAACTAATCCTACTCATTTGTAGTCAACCATTCACTTGATTTATTCACATTGCATCTGCTTATGGGAAAACATCTCGATTTTTTGTGATAGTTATATTGAAATTGTATTAATAATATGTGTATAGGCTACAGAGGATGGTAAAATTGTTCTGCTGTTCAGCGAATCCTTTTTTCTATTGAGCATACAGTTCTCCATAGTTCATTACTCATCATTGAGATGATCAGCAACTGAAAAATTATCTTTTTTGTCGAAGAACTTTGATTTTTTTGCTGCTGAATTTCTCAATGATAGAGTACTTCTTTGAGATTAAGTTATCATGATAATTTAATAATGAAGAAAAATATGCGTATACAAAATTTTGGTCTAAAACTTGCTTATTTAAATTTGTTGAAAACATTGTCGAAGCTGCTCTTTTCAACACCTATGTATCCTTGAAGATACGAGTTTATACGCGATGAAGTATCTAGAGACGTTTCTTCGGTAGACAATAGATATTCTAAATAGAATGATGTTATCATCAAGTGCGATCTGTATGCAGAATATGAAAAGACTTTCACAGAAACTCGAGCTTTTTTCCGTTCAACTGTTTCGGTATAGATAGGCAAAACAAATAGTTGACTTTAAACCATTGCAGTTTTTTTTCTGTACGAGAAAAAAGTTTTGTATTTAATTTCTGTGAGAGGAGAATGCGATATACCTTGGATCAATTATTGTGTCATTTGAATGTTTTGCTTCTTCGCTTCATCAGTTAAGGTCTATTTCTTGGGAGCAAAGTGAAGTGATTGAATCAAATCACCATGTGCCTGTCAAGAGTTGTATGATTCAGAAAAATGTTTTAGGAAAAGGCGTTTTCAGGCTAGTATCCATTCTTGACACATTTCAAATCAGCGATTATCAACTGCGTAGGTTGAAATCGAGTTTACATGAAATGACTGTTAAATATTCACATAGACGACGTTAACATCTTTTGTATTAGAAACGAAGCTTCAGTATACAAACACAGATATCATCTATTCGATGCAAATATGATGACGGCATCGATATTCACAATCAAACAGTCGAAATTGATCCAGTCGAGCACATTCGTCGATGTACATTATATAAGGATATTAATATTCATTCATACTACAAATCAATATGTCCTGATGTACGTACTCTCGGTGACGTCTTAGATTACGGTCGACTCGTTTCGAAAGATGGTCCATGTTTGGGATTCGTTCAATTCGAAAATAAGACAGAACCAATTCGTTGGTTGTCCTATTCAATGGTATTGGAGCAAGCAAATTTCATTGGTACTCATTTATGGACAAATGTTAAGCTCATTCCATCAAATTCGAAAGTAGCGATCATGTCGACCAATCGCCCAGAATACCCAATCGTAGCATATACCTGTTACATGTACGGCTTTATTGTAGTTAATTTCTTTACAAGTTATGATCCGAAGATAACCATGGATTTACTTCGAAAGACACAAGCAGAAGTCTTAGTTATCGATAGTTTGACACGTATTCGATCATTTGAAAAGCAGTTGACTGAGAACGATCAAATCAAAGAAATTATCGTCATGGATGACATAAACGATGGTGAGCACAATAAAATTCGAAGTCTCTCATCAATTTTAAAGACAATGAATAAGGCTGATATACGACCACGACCCGCGCTTGATCCAGATAGTGTTGCTACGTTTCTTTTAACAAGTGGAACAACAGGTAAGAAAAGAGACGAAAAAAAAAATTTCAAGCAGATAGTTGAACTCAATCGATAGACTTCATTTCATGAGTATAACTTTTAAAGAGATTTGTTTCCATTGAAAAATGATTCATTCAGGCGAAATCTGTCAAAATTATTTTTGAAAGTTAATCTCGAAAGAAGATTTGATCATGCTCATGTACCAAAGAAAAAACAAAATATTATTTGTGTTGTAAAATAAATAACGAAAAATTTCATTACATTTGTCTGTTTTTCTGTTTTTATAACAAGATATTCATGGGAAAATGACGAACGTAATTATTTCTCGAGAAATGCATCAGTTCATGTTTTGATATCTATTGATTCAGAAGAAAACTGCTTCAAAATTTTCCGTTTCATCAGTTAATTTTAGAATTTTGATTTACATCGACTTAAATTCAAAGCCATTCGACTACCACTAATAATTGTTTCAAAGTTTAAAAATATGAAGAAGACTATCAGATAGCAAAAATCAAGTTCATTGAAATCAGACAAAGCTCGATTTGCTAGCCTGTTTGTATCATAAGTGATAATATCGCGTTACAGGGTATGCAGACTACCATTTTTGTACATGTATTTATTGCAGAAGTTCGATTTTGACGAAATTTGATTCGATTAGTCTTAATTTCTTTGCAAGCCGATTGAAAACAATGAATATATGCATTTACATTCAATATTACTTGAATAAGTTCTCCTAGAGGAGTGGTTAAAAGTGGTGTAAGCGACGTTGAAACTCTCGGAAAAAGCATTAAAAATTCAAACTATTAATTTCAAGATCATTTTCTCGAATGTTTCACGCTTGAATCGAGAGAATAGGAAAACCCATAGATATAAGATAACATTTGTTGCAGGTGAACCAAAGATTGCTATGATAACCCACGATAACTTTATGGCAGGAATGAAATCTACAATTGATCGTGAAAAACGTGCAGACATCTTGTGTAAACCTTCAGATCGTCATTGCTCGTTTCTACCCGTGGCTCATCTCTACGAACAAGCTGCATTGCTGCTTATGTTTATTAACGGAAGTCAAATCGTTTGCTGCCCGACTCCTGACAAGCTTGTAGAATACTATGCACTAGTAAAGCCTACTCGGGTTTTTATGGTGCCTCGTGTTCTCAATAAGATATATGACAAAGTCATGAATGAAGTTGACAAAAGTAAAGTGAAACGATTTCTTGTTCAACAAGCACTACGTCAAGAGCACGCATCGTTTCTGTCGCGTATAGTCTTTCGAAAAATAAAGAAACTTTTCGGCGGTAAAGTGTCATCATTACTATCTGCATCCGCACCAATTTCGCGTGACGTATTACATTTTTTCCGTATTGCATTGGACGTTCCCATATATGAGATCTTTGGACAAACAGAATCGACGGGCGTCAACATAACTACACACGTAAGTGACACGTCATGTGGAACAGTTGGCACACCCGTATGCACCGTAGAAATCAAATTGATCGATATACCCGGAACGAACTATCGAAGTGATAATGGTCAAGGTGAAATCTGCCTGCGTGGACCCCCTATTTTTAAAGGCAAGTACTATTTTATTTACAATTATATAAAGATACATCTCAATATAAGAGTCATCGATTGAAGTTTTCTGCTTTGACAATGCAATTGATAGACTTGCTCACAAGATATAAGCGACATAACGAACACCATGTACCGTTATATCTTTAGCCAGATCCGATAAGACTTTAAATGCTGCGAAGTTATTTTTAAATTTTTGAATTCTTTGAATAGGGTATTATGGTGATGAAGCAAAAACAAAGGATATAATTGATGACGGTGGTTGGCTACATACAGGTGATGTTGGTGAATGGACAGCAAATGGTACATTACGCATCATTGATCGTAGCAAGCACATTTTCAAATTAAGCCAAGGTAAGTATGTTGCACCTGAACGTCTTGAAGAAATATATCTTCGTTCTCGATGGGTTTCTCAAATCTTTGTCGATGGTCGTCCAATACAAGCAACAGTCGTGGCTATTATTGTACCTGATAAAGAGTACATTGAACAGAATTACGCTTCGACAGCACCAAAATCATTCGAAGAATTATGCAAAAGTGACGAGTTCAAAAAATTCATTATGAACGACCTACTTCATTTAGCTGAAGAAAATAAGCTGCAATACTTTGAAACCATCAGCAATATTTATATTTCCCATGAACCATTTTCCCAGGAGAATAATCTAATCACATCAACCCTCAAGATACGACGAGCCATGGCTCGACAACGGTTCCAAACGATCATCGATTCACTCTACAATGTTACCGAAACAGAAACGAAATAAACAAAATGCAAAAACAGCAGCATTTGTAATATATGCACTTACCATACATATAGAACTGTGATTTTATTTTATTTTTTGTCATTTGTTGTGAATCTAGATAAATTTCAAAACTATAGCACAATTAAATAGTTAGCTTCTACGATACAAAGAATTTGAAAAACTCTTCGGTAACATTTCCTAGTCATGTATCTATCATCATGTTAACACTAATTCGAATTATTGCTAACAAAGAATGATTTTCTATTTGTATAACCAACTCAAATTCATTAAAATATTTTGACACCAAACGAACTATTTGATCATTACCGAAGAAAGTGGGTATTCTGGTGGATTTAATGCTAATGTTATGAAAATGATAGAAAATTACTGTATATTAAGAATATTATTATCGATATCCTTACAACCGTATATTGATTGAATAGAACAAATAAGTATGTCGCTGATGAAGATAATTCAACCATACATACCTTCCTCATGAATTCAACGTATATTTATTAGTATAATTTGGATTGAATCAAAACAAAAAATTCTTCATGATTGTTTTGATGATTAAGTAGATTATTTCAAAACTCGATATCCAACTAAAATGACTTGTTACTCTGCTTTTTATTTTCTTTGAATAAAAAAAACATATTCGAATGTATTCAATTGTCTTAATTAGAAGTTTATTTAACTGATATTATTTCAAAAAACGTAAAAGATTTTTGCTAAAATGAAGATTGAATACCAAGATTATTCGAAGAATGTCTTTCATTAGGGTTGGATGAACTTGTTCGTTTATCTTGGAACTAAAACACTTTTTCCACCACGAGATTATCAACAACAAAATATATAATAAAGTGGTGCACAAAAATTTTCTCAAGTTTATTTCTCAACAATATTTGCGTGATTAAATCCGACTCCATTCTTCTCTCGATAGACATTTTTCAATAATTGTTCACAATTAAGTCGATAAAAGATCGAATAAATGATGGATTTCCGAAGATTCCAATTCATCTCCCTCAATAAAATCTTGACCAGTTGATTATACAGACATTTGTTTTAATGAATTGGATTCTATGAAAAAACAACATATTTGAAAGAATAAGTGAAGAAAAAATTCTCAAACGATGATCAATACTTATGATACAAGGGAAGAAGAAAAAGTCTAACATAATTATTCAAGAATGCTCAAGTCAGAACTAAAGCAGATGATTGGCAGCATATTCAAGCTTGCGTAACACCTTAAAGACCATTGGCAAATTTGACAGAGATTTCTTTATAAAGCATGTTTACAGCTTTCTACGATGCACCTTCTGAAAGAAGAATAAAGATTTTCTCACTTTCTCAAGGTTACACATGCAAAATAAGAACATCTACCATATACTTTGTTTTTCATTTTGAGTATGGAAGAAACCATCAGAACGAGCCAATTCGGATCTGTTCATACAGTTTTTTGTAGAGTTTTTCACGGCTGATCTTCTGAAAAAAACCAAGAGTCTATCATTTGCCTGTGCAGAAATATTTGCAAAATAAAACTATGTTTTTTTTAGCGCACCTGCTATTTCACAAACTTGTTTCACGTTTTTCTCAGAACATGGGTTCGACGGAGTATCTCCAACGCCATTCGATCGCGGTACTATATAAAGTCAAACTTTTTTTTTGTTTGAAAGCTCGTGTTTGGGGCTAGCCTACCTCGTGGCCCTTTTTTTAAAATAAGCCCTTTTATTATTATATAAGAAGCCATCTCTATAGAAAAAGCCCTATTTTTTAGGGTTTTTTGGAGTCATTGAACTTGTCATCCCTTTCCTTCGCTTAAAAAGTATGAATTTAAAAAAAAGGGCCACGAGGTAGGCTAGCCCTAGAGACAAGCTTTCAAACAAAAAAAGAATTAAATCACTAGAATGAAGACCCACAGAGAAAACTTGGAGATACTATTGAGCTATTTTTGACCCTTGTTTGGTAAATATCTCTGTTAAACATCGTGCTTTAGGGCTGAAAATTTTACCATAGCCATGACTCACCAGCCCCAACATACCCTGAAAGTTTCATGCAATTTGGATGTTCCTGGCCTGAGATCGATTTTTGAGGGGGGGGGGGGGGCCTTAACATTGTTAATTTAAAAAAAAAAAACGCCAATAATATGAAGAACTTAGCACTTTAAGAAAACC
>CAJNSZ010003582.1:0-10795 GCA_905329745.1 Rotaria sp. Silwood2
CACAATGATTCAATCGATTCCTCATTCCATCAACAAGGGAGTGTGAGTGTCGGTGAGGATTCTCTCTTCATCTAAACCTTCACCTCCATCCACATCCACTTCTAGCTCGAATATATGATATAGAAGCATTCTATTTTACTGTTCCTTCTTGTTTTGTTTCAAGACTTTTGATAATGAATTAATATTTTATCCGTCGATTTTGTCTTTTTCGGAATTTATTGAATCAGTCATTGACTGTTGATTTAATAAAGAAATTGGCTGTTGTAGTTGTTCTTGTCCACGTTGATTAATATCTTTAAGGAGTTGAGCAACTGATAGTGAATATACAAGCAATATTCTTCATATATTCCCACTTGAACCAGTTTGCCCTATAAAATACATATTCAATTATACGATAAAAAATTACATATGTTGTCATTGATATGCACACATTATCAAGAACAATAATTTTAGTTGTATTTTGTAATAGTTCCATTTGATAAGTAACTCAAATACGAGTTTTATCACAAAGTCAACTTTTGCTAGATCTAAAATAAATTTATCGATGTTTAGAAACTTATAAGCATCAACATCTGAAAGTGAATTATCTACTAGATAAATATCTGGATCACGATAAGGTACTCTGGCCATTTTGATACGTACTTTTTGATCTTACAAAGAATAGATAATAAAATTATTTAAATAGGCTTCTTTTGTTTAAATAAATCAGCATATTTTACTCCAGATAGCGTGATATATTGACCATCAACAAATGCATTATCACGATGAGACACCTGAACAAAATTCTAGTTGTTAAACACGATTGTATAAAATATCTGTATATGAACACAAACATCAATCGATTGATCTGACTGAAAACTCAATGAGAATAGTGAGCAATTAACTTGGATATAAAGGTGAAAATTTCAGATTTTGACCGCATATGAGAATTAATTTATAGGATGATGGAACTATTACTATAACATATGCTGTTTCCTACAATTCTTGATATTCCTTTCGATTTCGCCTTTGTTAAAGAACTCTTCGAATGCTCACATATAATAAAATGCAAAGATTGCTAATACATTTCGCGAAAAGTTAGACAATGACTCACAAGCCAATAAACAGCTGACATATCGTATTTTGCTGCAAAGCTTCGACCGCACTGTATGAAACATACCAAAATTGCACATTTTGTTTTGAGTGTTGAAATGTTTTAAAGAAGAATCAAACTTTGTTTAGTATTTCAGTTCATATTGTTTTGTCTTGCCCGCTTTTTTTATTTTTCATCATGAATAACCTGATATAAAACTACTATTGCAGAATTTTCATAAACATTTTCATTTTGAGTATTGTTTTTTGAATAATTTTGATTTATTCATGTCCACCATCACTTACAAAGGTAGATGTTCGTTATGCATTCTTCGTTTTGTAAAACTAGTCAGAAAACTTTGGTATTCCTACAAGTAGAGTCAACAGAAGAAGAGTACCTAGTAAATTAGTAATCATAGCTGGCAAGGAAGGTTAACATTGAGAGTTTATACTTCATTATGCTAGTGTGCAGCGTGAGACGTGGTGAGTCAAACCTCCTGTACATCATCATCATCAAATATATATGTTCTTTAGTTGTTTATCAATGATGATTTTCACTATCAGGGAAATACTCAATATGAGATTGAATAAACAAAAAGACATTTGTAATAACGATCGACAAAGATTTGTTGTTCGACAAGAAACTCATGATGCGAGAAATAAACTAGTAAGTCACGTCTGCGAAAAAACAAGCGGTATATGATTAAATATCAATATTTGTTCTGTATTCTATGCATTCGATAAGATAAAAGAGAATGAATCAATCGGTGATAAAAATCGCGTTCGGAGAAGAATTCTTATTAGAATAGTGCGGCTCATTTCGTTTCTACGTCAAATTGTGTATTTTGTAGGCACAGAAAGAATTTGTATTTGAACTGTTATCCAACTTCTTCATGATAAAAATTAAAATGTCTAATTATGTTTTGATGAAAGACAACCGCACAGTAGGCATGAAAACGGCCTACTATACTTTTTGCATACAACCGTTTTAAAATAAATCTATGGGGTGACAGTACTCATTTTGACTAATATTACGATACGGGATTCTGACATTGATATTCTTGAAAAGATTGATATCATGATGGGACACTTTCAAAAAAACGTCATATCAAATTCTTCAGTTCACACAATTTTCTTGTACTAATCAAGTTCTAATTTTACAAAAGTGTACTGTTTTTTTAATGTATTTCTTCAATAGTGGCTTCTCCATGGTAAATACAAACAGAATGTCAACATTGAGTAGTGTAATTTTGACAGTAAAAGATCAAGCAAAAGAATGAAAGAAAATAATCAATAAAACACGTATTTCTCTGTCGAATCATGCAATCGATCAATTATATGGATCTTTTACGTGATCGATGTCAAAATTTGTCAGTTGTTCGATCGAAAGTCGTTCGTGTCTTTCTCAGGTCAACATTTTCAGATTGAATAGCTAAACAACAACTTACTTACATTGAATATTTTTTTTCGCAAAATAATATTTAGATACACTAAATGAACGTGATTCATTAATTGAAACTGTTTTTCCTAAACTCAAAGATTATTGTCGTGAAAAATACGGTCTGGAATTTCAGGTTTACAACGATACATATTCATTGATTCATTCAATCATTATTCTTTCATTTGTAGTATGCTGATATGCGGTGTGGAATTCAAATGCAATCAAATAGTAATCATACTAAAGTTGAAACATGTCTAAATGAAATTGAAATATGCAAAAAATATTCACTAGCTACAAATTTTGTGGTCAGTTATCATTAATTATTTATTCAAACTATTGATTCAACAATTCCTACATAGGTTCTCTTGAGTCATCGCTATGGTTCTCGACCAACATCATCAACAATTCGTAGAGATCTATTTGAATTATTGCTCGAAATTATTCGTTCAAATTCGAATGATGATGCTAAACTACTTTCACAATGGTACAACTTGATACAAATCAAATACCGGCTGCTTATGTACTTCGTCCGATTTCGTCATCATTTCCAAATATATTATCTCCCGTAGTATTCATAGAATTTGATTGAAAATGAAATTAATGTCTAATTTTCATCTTAGAACACTAATGAAATGAAACAAGCAGAACAAGATTGAGAAAAAATTAATAATTATATTCGAAATTGTCTTCGACAAGCAGCAGCCAACTGTTTCGAACAAAACCAAATTGACAAAAAGGAATATGATAATTTTTTCATGTCGAGTATATTTCTTTCTTTTTATTTTTAACTTATACCCTGTTTATTATAATTATAGTCACAGAAAAAGAACTTCTACATGGAATTCTATCAGCATCCGATGCTAATCAACGAACATTATGTTTTTTTACGTGAAATTGAAAATATTCACGATCATATAACAGATAGCAAAGTATCAAAATTTATTGATATGCAATATTCAAATGATGGTCAACCGAAACTCGATAGTGAAGCAGAAAGTTTACTTAATAATCTAAAGTATAAACGTATACCAAGTGTATTACAATCATCAAATATTTATTCATACAAAGTTCATTGGACACCAATGGGTATCAATCGAAAAGATCATGCCGAATATATAACTCGATTCAATGATGATTTTTATAATGCAATCAAACAACAAATTGATCAATGTATTCAATCACGTATTTTAATCGGTTCTGATCCATTACAACATGAAATATTGGAACATGCAATTCAATGTAAAACATATGTTGCAAAATTTCATGGTCGAACTGATGTTCTTAGTCGAGTAAGATATTATTGCACTTTCTTTTTGTCAATCATTGCATTTATTTTTTGATTATATCGTGCGATATAGTTGAAAGAATATATCATGAATGAAGAAGAAAATCGTGCATGCATTGTCTATGGAGCATCCGGTTGTGGAAAAATCAGTGTATTGGCCAAGGCTGCAGTCGAAGTATACTAATTGAAACAACTAGGAAAAGTCATACCATTGCTTGTATATCGGATGTTATTGATATAGGTTTAGTAGTAACATTTAAATTTGAGTAGTGTCGAATTCGAAAAGTTGATTTGACTTGTACATATCTTCCACTATTGGAACGAATGTTAACAATTGAAAGCAATATTTAGACACGATTAAAAGAAGAATGAAGACACTAGATTTTTTTATTGTCAAGAAAGTTGTCTGGGATCTTTCAGATTGACAACATAGAATGAAATATAGCATTATACTTACTCGCTTTCTTCGCGCTATATCATATCTGATATTTATAACAAGTGGAGTCTTTTGAACATAAAATTTTAAGAAAGGATCTATTTCGTCGCTATTTCAAGGCAAACAGAAATATGAATAAACAGACACAAGTTACTCCTAGTTAACTAAGCAAACATATCAATTTAATTCATGATCGACAGATTCACAGTTTGCTTAGATCATCATGAACAAAGAGGAGAAGTAGATTAATATTGCGAAGAACTATTTCGGCTAAACCTGATTCGATCGATCCATTTTGACAAAGTTGCGAATCGTAATCTGCCCCGTTCGGTTTCGATCTTGAATGGGCAATATCATCATACAAACTATTTCTTACAGACCGTGGCAGACAGATGACATAATATTGTGAATTTTTAACCTTCAGACTACTGTCCTTTTAGAGGATACTTTGAGTTCCAAATCGATATGAAATCCCAAAGTCAAAAAATCTTTTCATTTTCTCTCTCTCTTCGAATGCAATATTTCAGCCTCGATTACGCGTAATCACATAAACTTGAAGATTATTCTTGTTTGACCTTTTCCACAAGGATTGAGCTGAAAGCTTCTCTATAATATTTGTTCTTCAGTGGTCTTGTAGAAGTTAAAAACTGAAAAAATATCACGAAAATAGTGCGACTCATTTATTCTGATCCGCTAAATGAAAATATACAATTGTATAATCCTTTTTTTTTCAAAAAACATTCCTAGGCATTGAAATGGTGGTCTGGTCGATCTTTCTCAATGATTCTACGCTTTCTTGGGTATGTATAACTAACATAGAATGTTAGCCAAAAGTTGTGGCGGAACCGCCGTAAGGCTTTAGCCTACACATACTGCTGAAAGATACAGTTCTATCCGTTATCGGCCAGTTACTTGGTTAGTTTCTTTAATTAATCTGGTTTTGACTAGATTTTTCTCTATTTCATTATGGACTGAGCATAGTGTTATCCAAGCCATTTAAGAGAAGTCTCCAGGTAACCCACGGATTAGCCTGAACAACACTACGTTTATCCTTACATTAGTGAAGAAAAGTGCTGCTGAAATCTAATTGGTTGAGACCTTTTTCTATCAGCCAATTAGATTGCAGCACGGTAGTCCCGCCCCGACTAGTGGCTAACAGTGCTAATGTAAAATCATCTTTGTACTAGTTTCTATGTTTTATAATTCTAATTTCATGTTTGACAAAGAACAATACGTCCTTCGTCAACAATTCGCAAAATACTTCTTTCAATATCTCAACAAATTTGTAAATTATATAATTTATCGATGAATATCTGTCCAGATATTCGTCAATGACGACATCAATTAGAAACAAATTTACTTGTTCTTGTACTACCATTCGAAGCATCAACAGTTGATATTGTTTTTAATAATTGGCTTCAAATGAAACAACGTTCATTTATTCGTCAATTAATGGAAGTTAGAACAGAAATTTTACCTTTATTTATGAAACTTATTTTTGATATTATATCAACATGGCATTCGTACGATTCGATAGATGACCAATTGAAAACATTATGTCATGTTGACAATTGTATTCGATATTTATTTAATCAATTACAAAAAAAACATAATAGTATATTATTTCATCGTGCTCTTTGTTGTATGACAGCATGTCGTAATGGAATTAGTCAAAATGAATTAGAAGATGTTCTTTCACTTGATAATGATGTTCTCAAAAGTGTTTCTCAACATTATATACCACCGGTTCTACGTTTACCTGGTATTCTATGGACAAGAATTCGCAATGATCTCGATGAATATATAACAGAAAAGGAAATAGATGATTCTTCTGTTATCTATTGGTAAGATATCTAAAATAGAACTTGAACATGAACTCAGCAACGTTGCCAATGGTACATTTTCATTAGAGACAATTAATGCCAACAGTTTCTAGATCCGATGGATCCTTGTCTCCGTGGTATCGACAGAACACAAGAAAGAATTTTCAGCTTCGTAGAAGAAATATGAAAAAGTTTTGAATTAGGGCCGGACCCGTTCCCTATTTTCGATAAACTCCAATGAATCAAAGTGATAAATTTGCCGACTATATATGAGAAAATACTTTCATTTGTTTTAAACATGTAATCGATCGAAAATTAGTTAACGTCAATAGATGAAAGAGTTAATTCGCGCAAGCTGAAGTCAATTGAATCGACTATTCACATTTTTAATCGAAAACCAAACCAAACTAAAGTATTTCATTTCTTATTTCGTTTTTCTCATAAATAAAAGAATAAGTATTATCGTTTATCAGGAATGCAACTACGACGAGGCTGTCACAAGCTCTGGACAAACTCTGAAAAGTATAGTAAATATGTTCACAATTTTGAAATTTCACAAAAGAATTAAAAGTCTAAGTATGGATTTGTCACTTATTGGAAGTTATGTTAGAAGTGGGAAAAGCCAATGAGTCACTACATCACAGGATTATTCATTTGTCGTTGTTGGAATATTGTTCAGCCTTCAATCGGTATCGTAATTGTAAAAATGAAATTGCAAAATATCCGAACCCATTTTCGAATATGAATGGTTATAGCTAGAAAAGATCAATTTTTATATACATATTTCAATTTTGAAACAACTTCTATTTAGTAAAGACGGGTTTCAATATTATCGTTCCTTGAAGTCTCGTTATCTGAAGAACACAAACTTCGAGCACTTGGAATTAGTAAACATTATTTTCATATATTTTTGCGACAGTCACTATTGGAACCAGAGTTTGTAAGAACGGAACACTAAATTGAAACTCTATTAAAAATCTAGAGACCAATGACTTATATTCATCATGCTTTTAAGATTAATCATACTGAGAGTCGATTGAAAATTTTTATTTTCCATTAATGGAATCATATTATGTATCTATTAGGTACCATCGTCGTTTTATTGAAGTTGTCAATGCATAATATATTTCAAAATTATCTATCGATGAAAGAAAAATTATCTTTGGTAATATGGTCGATTTATACAAAGAAGCATGGAAAGGAAAAAATAAACCAATTAAAATTGATGATCCAAAATTAGTCGGCAAATATGACTTGAAAGAATCGAATGGTGAAATTCAAAGAAATAGATTTATAACATCACAACCAATTGAATTTGTCGATGTCAATGGTCATGTTCAATTTAATAAAAGAAAATTGAATGAATTACCACAATTTTTAAGTAAATTAGCGCCCAGTTTATCAATGCCGATTGCTATCGATGAAATATTTTTCAATTATTCATTTATGCGTAATGTTTCGATGAATTTTTCTCAAAAAAACCAAAAGGATAAAATATAGTATTGATTTTCGTTTTATTTTCTAATTTGTTTAGGTGCCAAAATTTTATGTTCGGATTTCGACGATATTATAACAATTTTTCATGATTTTCAAGAATTATCATCATATAAACTTTTCAAAGAAAACGCTTGATATGAAAGGAGAAATCAAAATTTTATTTTTAACATTCATGATCTGTAGTCTTCTTATTCAAGAATATCCGAACAATTTTGCATTGGAAATTTCCTCACGTCTACTTCCTCTTATTGGTATGAAAAAAAAACACACGTGTAATTAAACAATTCGATGAACAACATACTCGTTATGTGCGCTCATTGTACCGTATTGTCAAATGCGACCACCAGGTAGTGGTTTACTCTATTCCATGCATAAACATACAGCATCTGTTGTCGATCTTGATTTTACCGATGATCAACTGACAGCTATTTCTTTATCAGATCGAATTGTTGTGATTAATATGACAACTGGAAATACAGTATTAGATATTAATTTACCTAATTTAAATGAATCATATTTAAATTCAACAACATTACCGAAACTCTATCATTCGGAAAAAGAAAATAACAAATCTACAAATTCAACTAATGGAAATAATCAATTTCAACAAATGCATTTTTTAGTCAATTCATTTCATCATATTTATCTTGTTTCAGCTCATTATGATATTAAATTTGAGCGAATATCAAAAATTGGCTTTCGAATTGTTGAATTTATTGATATTAAACGTGGTCTTTGTATTATTGCAGAAATTGATAGTTACTATATTGAATGTTGGGATGTTGTACGAAATCGTCTATTTAGTCGAATTGAATTGTCATCTTCGTCCAAAATTAAAAATATTCTTTATATAAATAGTTATTCAATGATCATTATTGTTTGTCAAAATGGAAAAATGCATTTCTATTCAATAAAAGATTGGAGAAAATCATCTTTTTCTCATTGTGCTTCAATTCAAGCTAGTCAACATTTGAATTTAGTTGCTGTCGATGGACGTTTCTTAATTTGTACATTTGATAGAAACATTCCCAGTGACTTTGCTATTATTGATTTAAAATCAATTCATCAAACTGAACAAACGTTAATCGATAATCAAATTATCAAAATATGGGTCGCTTTTGATGCTCCTATTACACCTAAACCAATAAAACATCTCGTATTACCAAACAAGGAAATGATGCAATTCAATAAGAAAACTTCTAATTCATTACTTTTCACAGCTATAACAAATGATGGTTTATATATTGTTCATTATTGTATAGCAGAAACTTTATCATATGTACGTATCGATGGTCATTATGATCTTGTTTCAATGCATGCCAAAAATCGACATATTGTATATTCAGCTAGTCAAGGTATTAGTGATATACATAAATGGAAATGTGTTGTAAATGAAGATGATGGCAATGTCAAAAATGATGCGTTTCATAAGTATCAATTATATGTGTCCATCGATATTAGTTCATCATCTGTCACTACGATCAAACCGTCAGCTGAAAATCGTTAGTGATTTTGTTTGATTTTGAAACTAGTAATTATAGAAAAAAATTCTTTTTAGCATTGCAATTTTTATGTTCGATGGAAAATGGAGTCATTCATGCATATCATGCTGGTCAAGCACGTCGAGCTTATAAGAAAATACCAACATTTCCACGTACAATCGAACCTATCGATACTGCTGAATTGTTCAATACAATAGCAGTTACACTTGATACAAACAAACGATAATTTTGTTTGTTTTTATCTCTTTATTTTTAAATCTTGATTAACATGACATGCAATGTTTTCAAATTTAAATTATAGTGAATAAAGCAAAATTGCATCCGGTATGTAGACTATTGAGTGTTTGATTCCAATAACTGATATTGAAATGATTGATGTTGTCATTCACATATTCAACCCGAATGTAATGTAAATTCGAGGATCGGAAGGAAGCACCGGCTTTTTTTAAGAAACGAAAAAGGTGCGCCGACTTCGATACTAAGGACCATTCGTTACACTCTTGCTCAAGCTGCATAAACCCAAGATAATTGTATCATGTAAAAGTAGTAGTTCTCTTCAACAATTCTATATGAAATACTTGTGTTTTTGAATATGTGGACCGATATTTTTAGAAAACAGATCAAATCATCGGATTTTAACTTGAAATGTCGTCACTCGTACTCATACGTATAGTTTTTATGCTCATTGAAAGGTTCACATAGGTATGAGCCCATATGGGACAAAAAAATAATATAGGCTTAGACATAATCGAACACTTTCCATACGTTCTATTATTAAACATTGACACGATGTTATGTTTCAAAATCGATCGTTTTTCATCAACTCGTGTCTCATTCTTGAAGTTCTGATTTATATGAACCGAAACAATTGGTCAATTAAAAATTTGGAATTTAAGAATCCGATACAATTATCTTTAATTTGCACTTTGGCCGTTCTGACATCGCTCATAGAAGATACTGGTGAGAGTGAATAATGCGCTCATCTCCTCTAACATATCTTTCGGTGATTTCCTTCTTGATATGTTTCAATTTCGACTTTTTCCTTCTCTACGTTTGCCGGCACTCTCGTCTTGATTATCAGATATTTGAATTTAATAGCTCAGCAATCTTTTATTGTTTGCTTTATATTGACTGCGACTATTACATCTAGATTCTAGATAATATTTTTGTATTCTTTAGAGCACTTTCTACATGGCTATATCAACATTCGACATCGATTGAAGAAACTCGTTACTATCAAAATTCGATAACTGTCAGCGAATTCGCTATGACATTGAACAAGTCGAATGAAACTACGATTTTAATAGCTGTAATTACAAACAATAATTGGTTTGAAATTTATTCATCGATATATCTGCATAAGGAACCTCTACTTAGTTTTCGTCTTCATTCACCAGCTAAAATTCATGTATCTACGAATGGTACGTTTATTCTACCGACAAATATTGGTTCATTATGTTTGATCGTTCAACAAACCAATGCTAATGGTAAAATTGAATTCAATCAATCAAATAATATTCAATTAAAAATGAAATGCTCGATGATGTTCAGTTCACTATTAACACTTCATTCAACAGAAAATCTCGTTGTATTTGCTGATGATAGAAAATCACTGGTAATTTGGACAATAAATGACATAATTTATATTGATATTGATTTGCCATCTGCATTATCATCGTCACGCTTGATAAATCTCGCTAGTGAACGAACTCACGATTTTTTCTTCTTATATTTTGATAA
>CAJNSZ010003583.1:0-10795 GCA_905329745.1 Rotaria sp. Silwood2
CATCTCGCGCGGGAGATGCGAGTGTGGGTGTGGGGGATGCGTCTCTCTAAAGGAGATCTTACATCTCCAGTGGTGAATGACCTCATCTCCCGAGTGTGGGTGCCGCGTCTCCCACTGGAGATGCGGCATCTCCCGTGGGAGATGCGGTGGCATCTCCAAAATCTTGGATATGTGAAACTACTCCTTGTTTCATTGTTTTTTTTTTCTATCATTTGATCGACAGCATCTAATACATTCTACAGATACTCATTTTCTCGAAAACGTAATTCTATTTTACTCAATTTTTGTCTTTGAACAAAATTGTTCGAAACATTTTTCCTTGATAAGTTTGATTGCGCTATTTGCATCCTTCAGTAGAAATCCCAGTTTGTCAAACATTTGGCAGACATTTAGTCAGAAGGTTTTCACAGATACTACTTAAAAGTGAAGAAGAGAATTACCATTGATATGAGTATTCCAGGATGACATGCATTTGAAAAACACTAATAATTATGTGTTTTTATACATTCCCGAGAAGTACAAATCGAACGACGAAATAAAGAATTTTTTTCAGCCTACACTTTGAACATGCATCAGACAGATCAAATCATTTTTTTTTAAATGAAGAGATTTTTTCTAAAAAAACAACAACGGTAAACAGAAGAAGTATAGACAATTTGTTCTTGTATAAGTACAGTTTATGGAATAAAAAAAAAGCCAATATAAAGAATCCACTATGTTCTACACCACCCGTGATACTTTTTAGCAATATCACGGACGTTTTTAGTAATTTAGTTTGTTTAAAAAATTTTTCAGAAAATAATTAATGTCTGTTCATGTTAGTTTACTATTTTACATCAGCAAGATCGCATTCAATCTTGGTTCTCAAGACTGATAATTTTCATTCCTATTCCATCGTCGACCAATATCGCATGGATGATTCAATAAATATTAAGTTTTTCCTGAAGCTATTGACTTCTACTGATTACAATCGATATTGATGAAGTGTTGTCTGATCTCAGTCTCATTTCTTGTTCGACTTGAAACATTATTTCTCGGGTATCATATGGTAGCAATGGTAATGAACCAATTTTTATGCAATCTTCAGATAAACAAATTCACTAAGTCGACACTTATCTCAGAATTCATATCTTCATGTAAATCTTTCTGTTTCTTATATGTAATTACACAAGAGTACAAACCAATGGTGAAATACTCTAATGTAATAGTATCTATATAAAGTCGTTTGAGATAATTATTTTTTATTACGAATTTATCATGCTCTTTCAATTAGCTCACGCAAATGAGAATGGTGATGGAGTAGGATATACGATCAAACACGTCTTTGTAAAGGCTTCATCTCTCCATCATGCTCATTTATTTGTTACACTCTTTGGCTATCGTATTTCACCCGAATATTATGATGATGATGAAGACTCCTATGAATCTAGTGAAGAACAAATACAAAATACTCTACAAAAGTATTCACTCGAAGTACTCGAAAGAATCAACGATGAGTGTAGTCAGGGTGAACACTACTGGCATGCAATTAAGCCTATAGAACACAATGGTATGCCATTAGAATTAGGTGGAACTAAAATTTTCAAGGTAATTATACAATTCAAACTACCTTGTATACAACATTATGATAAAGATCCACAAGCATATAGTCTTTACAAAGTTGAACTCAATATTGATATTTATCAATTCAAAGCTAATGATTCAACAAACGGATTAGAATATATCCGTCAGAATAGTGACACATTTAATTTAACAGATTTTTTCCGAGAATTACCGAATGAACTCAATTGGCAAATAATTAAGGAGATAAGTGAGAAAAAGATGGAATGTACAAGTTCGAGTCATCTTCATGGAGAATTCATTTGCATGAAATGTGAAGAATTACAATCGCCAATACCTATTTTTGATTCAAATATGTAATGTAATTTTTGTTTGAAAATAAATTACACAATTTTTTTATATTCATCCAACATTACGTTTTTTCGCTGTCTTTCAAAATCTTCATATGTCTAAAAACAATTTTTTTTGTAGAAAACAAAAGAAACATGTTTTTCTTGCATGATTGTTTGTCTACTGCTGTATACAGTGAAAGTAGTCTGAAGTGAATTAAATGGTCAAGAGTTCAGCTATGAAAGAAGGAATAGCTAATACTGACCTTTATTTGAAAATATTAAATAGAACAACATATGAAGTATCAATATGTATAGTTAACGATGTAAATATCAGTTGTTTGTGTCTAATTAATTGTCAAAATCAAATATGATATACTCATGTTACACATTCTTGCATCAAACAAGATCCGATATTGAAAAATAAAAGATAGCAAACAATCAAAATTTTATTTTTTATGCACTGAATTGTGAATAAGAATCTAAACGGGAAAAGGGAAATCTTCTTCAGCTATTTATCGTACTGACAAATACTTTGACTTATATCAGAAAGAACGTCGATCCTCTATCTCATAACAGAATGCACTTATGCATGATAACTGCTGAATCTCCAGAGAAAAGAAAAAAAAATGTTTGGCATTTTCCTCCAAAGAAAAGCGTCTGATAACAATCTTTCCTCTCGACTTCTTCACCGAATAGAACCGAACAAAAAAAATGATCTTGCTTGCCGTTTGATTGCTTTACGTATATACGGTTTTTTTTCTGAAGAAGTAACAACACGAAAAGTATGCTATCATTTACGCCTGTATTTATTATTATTTTTGCACTAGTCTTATACTACTATGTAAAATGTGTTTTTTTTCACTTTGCATGGTCCATTGCCTGGTCTACCACCACAATTTCTATTTGGAAATTTGCTACAAACAGGCATTATTGGACGAAATGTTCCAATGAATATTGTATTTCTAAAGTTGAAAGCTAAATTTGGTGATATATTTCAATTTTTGGCTTGGTCCTACTCGTATCGTTGTTGTCAATTGTCTTGAAGATGTACAACACATTTTTACTCATCGGCAAATCTATGATCAAGGAGATATTTTTGTCGACAAAATCGGTCTTGTCAATCCAAATGCAATTTTATGCTTACGAGGTTAGATGACATAGTTTCATTATCTTTTAGAATGTTTGATGAATTACCATTTCGATAATTTTTTTTCTAAAAACAAATATATACTTTAGAAGCCAAATTCAAACGTCATGCAAGTATTGTCAGTCCTTTGTTTCGTATCAGTAAGATTAACATACATTTGGATACAATTTTCGATTGTACAGAAAAATTATTGGCATGTTGGCGAATTTATAATAATGATTCAAATCAAATTCATTTGAATATGATTGAACAATCTCAACAATTGACATTGGCTATTTTTGGTTTTATTGCTTTTGATTTTGATCTTCAAACGCTTGATGATGAAAATAACAGTGGTAAACATGAACTTACTCATGCATTGTACACACATTTGACTGCTGGAATGAAGCTCATACAATTGCCAACGATCATCGGTTGACTTTATCTATTTTTGAATCCTGAATATGGACAAGCAAGAATAATTATTGATCGATATTTACAACGAATGATAGAAAAAGAATTACAAGAAAGTTCAACAACGAGAGCTGAACGGAAGAGAACGAGTCTGATTGCTTCACTAGTTGCTTCATTGCAACAAAATGAGACACTTGAAACAACAAAAATCGAAGATGATAAAAAAGGTTGATACTTACCTTCCAGCAATTTCTCAATGCAAAATATTGCATTTTTTTCAAATCTCTCTCAAGCAGAAGTCATAGGCAAGATGCTTTCATTTTTGCTAGCTGGTTATAGTACGACTTCGACTGTACTCGTTTGGTTCATCTATCTCATGAGCAAATATCCACAAATTCAGAGTAAAATCAAACGAGAATTAACCGAGTATCATCTTCAACGTCTCTCAGTTCAACAACTCGATTCGCTTACCTATTTGGATTTTGTTCTTCGAGAATTGTTTCGTTTTGTACCACCTGTTCTTGGCACAGTACGAACACTCATTATAGACGACCGATTACCTGCAAGTGGAGCACAATTGAACAAAGGTGATCAAGTATTTATTCCATTTTATAATTTGGCTCGCGATTCACGCTATTGGTCAGAATCAATAAATCCTAACGAGTTTAATCCAGAAAGATTTTTAAATGAAAATATGAAATATAACAATAAAGCTGCATCAATACCATTTGGTGGTGGCCATCGTCAATGTATGGAACAAGATTTGGCTCGATTGGAATTGAAGGCTATTTGTGTACGACTCATGCAATATGTGACATTTGGTGATGGTGGATATAAACAGACGGATAGGGTGTGGGTGTGGGTGTAGGTATTCACTACTCGTTGTCACACCCACACCCACACCCTTTTTAGGGTACTTTGAATTGAATCACGCCGTTAGTTCTAGAAAATACTTGAGCCTATCGCCTCACAAGATCTGCACATAGGCGACTTTTTGATACAAAAAAAGAGAGGGATACGACAGCACGAACATTCTTCACTTGTTTAGCTGGTGTCTGTTTCTATTATTATTGTCATTTGTTAGAATTACAGTCTAGCAATGAATTGTTAAGCAAGTATGATCGAAACTATTTTTCAATGTTTATCGATGGAATTTCGATCACACAACAGGAAGGAAAATGAAAAATCAATGCAAACATATTGCTCTGATGATTTTGTTTTCGTGTTTTCTTTTCATGTCTCACGATGACTCATCCAACTTATGTTTTCTATTTAAAAGAGAGATTGATATTTCGTCTGAATCTATCAGATGATTGTTGCATCATTCACACATGTTTATTACGCAAATATTTCGACAGTATGGCCGAGCGGTCTATGGCGACGGTTTTAAACACTGTTCTTCTCGCAGGTTCGTCGATTATTCTTTAATGCAGTACTCCTATTTTTAATTCAATTTAAGTAATTTAGAAGAAAAGATTACGGAATATTCGATTTAATCAACGAATCCTACTGCTCTCATTTTCTACTGTTTTTTTCATCACACTATGCATGTAGAACTTTTTCTCTCGAATCAGCAAACGATGCCTATTAGAATGGTGTCGATACATTTTGATTTTATTGAAAGAGAACTCATCAATATTTATCCAAAGCAATATTAACAAAAATCATATAAATGAGTAACTCAATTGATTTCAGTTGATAATTTTTGTCACAATAAGACTAGATTCGAAATGTGATTATAAAACTCTTGTTCACTTTAACAGAGAAAATACGATAATATGTAAAACTTCGAAATTGTGTTTAATGAAATCATTTTTTCATGTCAAGATTGGTGATCTTATTGTTGTACTGTTGTCACACGGATGTTTAATTGGTAGCAAACGGTGTTTCAAAAAAATTTGCATCATCTTCCAGAATGAGTGATTGATATCTGCATCAGTGTATCGTAAAAAACTACGAATGTAAACGCTGCTCGATTCTGTCAATAAGGTGTTACCTTCTATTGAAATAGAAAAGGAGAAAAAACACGTTTTCAAATCAATGATCAAAAATAAGTGTTGCACCATCATGATGGAAATCATTGTAATTATCTGATTTCAAAAATATTGCGAAATGTAATGTAAAGATTAATAATTAATCAGTGAATTAAAATATTCAACAAGACCAGCTCTATCATTCTATGTAAGCGTCAAGATAAAAAACATCGAGTTCGTACGAAAGTTTTGTTCCGGAATGTTAAACTACATCTTCAAAGAATTAAGAAGAAAATTCAATCCATCATGTGGCTAAACAGCATTTAGTTTCAAGAAGCAGTAGACAACGTGTATTCAAAGATGATATTGAATAAAAAGTATACATTCAAAGAATTCCATCAAAGGTCACAGATAAACAAAAGTTAAAAAGAATAAACTTTGATAGATGCGCAATAAAAGACATTAGACAATCCATGTCAATGAAAATCTTATTTTTCGGCTAAAAACAATTCGATATTAATAGATTTTAAAACAGGAAAGATGATAGGATATGGTCTTCTAATTGTCTAGGAGCTAATAAAACTGGAGATATTAATCAAAGAGTGAAACTTCCTCAACGTTTTATAATTTGATTTACTGCTTGTTCTAATGGCATGACTCATTCTATGATTATTGAATGCGACTTGGATGGTTGTGGGTGATGACGTGAAGCACTTCTCTTCAAACACATCCCAAAGTCGTATTAAAAGGTTTAATATTCTAGTTATCACTAAGCATGCAAATAAGTTGTACTATCTTCATATATTTTCAAATAGTTATTCATTGACTTACGTACAAAGCAGATAAAAAGTTTTGAAAACTTCAAAATATGGGTGTTGCTGTGAGTAGGTGTCTGGTGTGTGTATGGCCAAAGGCTTTCTCTACTCCATTTGATTTTTCATGATCATTGTCTAATTCTATGAGAGAATTCAGGGGTAGACATAGCTGTAATAGAATTAGATTGAGAAGATAATTCTCCTTTCATTGGATAGCGACAAGACTTATGTTGTACTTAGAAATAGTTCATTTTTATTACAAGCTTTCAATACAATACATGTATCATCCTTAGCACATAAGGACGACTTTTACAAAAGTTTGAGAATATATATTAGAGTCTATTCTGACTCATCAACTTTTTTTTTTCATTTGAAATATTTTCTTCTAATATTGGTTCAAAAGATATTATTATTGAATGAAATTTCATTTAGACTCTAATGTGGAAATTATTTTTCGTGAAAAGTGCTTCTTTAATGTCCTGTATTCATTCATTAGATTCATAAGCTAGCATATTTGAATCTTCAAAATAAACTCTGCCATTTCAAATATTAACTGGTACTTATTTCCTTTCTATATTCACATCGAGAAAAGGAATAAAATCGTCTTGTTCAAATTCAATGTTTTTTTTTAATTTCCTTTAAGTATTGCGATGACATCATCAACATATCTCATCCATTTTTTACCTTTATTTATGTGTTAATGGTACAATTTTTTCTTCTTCTAAATGATTCATGAATAAATTTGCTAAAGTCATTGCTAAGGAACCTTACATAACTACTTCATATAATTGTCTAACGAATTAGATTAAGAAATCAACACTCTGCACTCATAATAGCTGAATTGAATAGAATGAATAATTTATTTTTGATTGTTTTCGTTAATTTTCTTTTTTATTCGTTCTCTAGATCAGTTAAACTGCAATTTTTATAGCTTCTTCTACTGACAAATTTGGATCTATTGATTGAATATCAAAACTAATCATTGTTTCATGATGCTCTACATCTATTTCTTTTTAACTTCTCCGGAAGTTCGAAATCAATCTTTTATGTATGGGGGGTTTTTCGTTACAATCGTGCAACATATTGAGTAAATTAACTGTTCAATATAAAACGGGGATTGAACTTTCTAATGTAAATTGATAAATATATTTATTCTCAGACGTTCTTTTGTACTTGCTAATTTTGCTAAACCTCTTTTTATTATGTTTCATCAGAAGTAGATTAATCTTCTTTAACTAACCATAATTTTCCTTGTTCATATAGAAGTTCTTTAATTTTATTCATGCAATCTTGTTCGTTCATCAAAACAACAGCCTTCTCCTTATCTGTTCTTAATATAAAAAATTGACCTATTATCTTTGAATGCTACAAGAGATTGAATTTCATCTCCACTTAAATTTGCAATATATATATATATATATATATATATATATATTGTCTTTGCTTTATGAAGTCATGAGCTACAATTTTGATTTCTTCTCCTATTTTTTTCTCAATCAATCTGCTATCATCTGTTTGTCTTGTCAACAAACACATATTTTATTCAGTTTCTGTTTGTAAATTTAAGGAATTCGACATTTTTTGTTCCATAGAAAATCTCTAATCTTGTCTTGAAAGTGTCTTTGTGTGCTGTTATGAACTTTTTACTTGATAAAGAATATAGTCACTTACGGATATATAATAATGATGATCGTGTATGATCATAAACTGCTCCTAACAATTTAGATAATGTCATTTTATGAATTTTTTAAATCAGTTGTTTCATATTTTTCCAAATAAAAGAATGATTCTTTCATTTTGTTCAATAAAACCTCTTTTCGATTTCTTTTGATGCTCTCTTTAGTTTTTATCGAAACTTTATTTTCCAAGGTGTTCCAATAAAAGGCTGCGAGTGTGCGTAAATATTGGACTCAAACCTACATCGACACTCTAGCGTATTCGATCAGGATTCAATGGCATCTATTATCGAAAAGTCATCGAAAATCAATCAGCTAAAGCTTTAACGGATTCTCTTCCTTCAAATGTCTTCCATGAGCATTTTAAATCATTATTTTGCGCAGCAGTATCTCACATATTCGCCTCACAACAACGCATAAGCATCATAACGTCGTAATCAGCAGATGTTGATTCAGCTTCGCTTTACTGAAGTATTGACTTTGTTGCTTTTAGAAAGTGGGATAAAACACACAGTTGATAGCCAAAAAAGTGTTTCGTTTGTTGATTGTTTGTGTAACGTTTTTTTTGTGAAAGTGGAAGCGACGACTGAAGTGTATCTTGAGCAAACATTCTATTTTTTTCTGAGAAGAGAATAAGAAGAAAGTAGGTAGAACAGCAACATAGTTTTGTTTTGTTTCTGTCAACGATTCATTAAACGCAGACATCATGCATCATCTTTGCCTAATAATGAGAAACAAGCCTATCGTGTTCATATCACCTTATCTAAAATACAGAAGTATCAGATAATGAGAGTAGGGGTGTCACAGTCGCGATAAATAAAGCGAGATTGCATATGTATTCGGCACATATTTGAGCATACACCAGGTTGAGCAGTACAAACATACTTTTATAAACTCTTACTGATATTAAATAGTTAACTCATCATTTCTATAGCGTGAAAATTCAAATAGGAATGAATTAAGACGATGAATAGCTAGTTGGCTAGCAGATCATGTGTGGGTAATGCAGGTGAGCGATTGATTTCCTAATTCCCCATCCATAAACACTGACGTACCTGAAAGACATTCCATCGGATGATAGTGAAAAAGAAACTGATAGTTGGCAGGTAATTGAGCCGGGAGAACGTCGCTGAGTGGTTGAACGAAGGTATAGGTAAAGTATAGTGAGTAGATGAAAAGAAGATTCTGTTACCCATCCGAGTTTTATTTTCGAATATCTCTTCGGGTATGGGTGTGAGTGGGTGAATGGATGGAGGAAAGGCACGTACCGCATCCACGTACTCTCAGAATTGTAAGATCATCTCTGCTCTTTCTGAATACAGTTGTACTCAACTCAAGTAATTTATTTTTAAAGGCAAGTAGATATTTTTTGGTTTGATGATATTTTTAACTCTTGCAATAATAATTGTGTCCGTATGTGTTGTCCATTCAGTGTCGAACTACAAAGATAACGTAAATTCGAGAATAGTAGACTCGCTTAATTTTTGCCAATCAAACATAGTTTTCAAGAAATCCCTTTAACACTATTCAGATGAAAGTATTTAAAAGTTGAGAAAAGTTCTCAATCGATGTGCTAGGTTAGCGCCAGAAAGCTACTTTCTTACTTGAATTTTTTTGTAACCCTAGCTTTTTCTTTAGTATTTTTACATGCCAGTCAAAATATAATCAACTTTGAAACTGAGTTATTGTATAGAAGAAAACTTGCTTTAAAGGACGCGCTAAAATTTTGTCTAGTCTTGACGTGTTTACTATGCAACATATCTAGTATATTTTAAAAAGTTTACGCATTTTTTCTTAATTATCTTAACTGTCTTCATTAGTAGTGTTGTCTTTATTGTTATTGCTACTTTCATGGCTTACCGTGTTTTCAACGCTATATCGGTCTCCAATGTTACTATCACTTTCGCTGAGACCACTGTTGAAGTGGTCTTCGTGAAGCGTCGTTCGTATGAATAGATCGAGAGAATACTGTATTGAACGATTAATTTCACATGCAATAGACAAACAAATCAAGCAGTCCACACCAACAGTTATATAAAGAAATCGAAAGACAAAACGTTGAAAATAATGATTTTTATTTTCTTTCTCATCGTTACATTTCACCTTTTAAATATGCAAAGAGTTCGAAAGTATTACTCGCAAACGAAGAAGAGATTTGTTCCGATACAGAAGTTCCATAATGAACTACTTCAGTTGTCACAGCTACTGGAATATTATAAGGTATGTAGGTGTAGATGTGGGTGTGGGTATGGGTGTGGGTGAGGTGCTTCGTGTCATCACTCAATATCTAGACCCACCCACAAGGGGGGAAAAGCGGCTCCTTATGGATTCTAGAATCCATAGAAGCCGGCAGAATCTACCAGGAGCCGGTAGAAGCCGCTGGGAGCCGACAGAATCTGCCAGGAGCCGCCGGAATTCACCTGAATCGACCAGGATCAAGAATATATACTATCAGAAACCCTTCGAAAGCAACATTGATTAATTGGACCAAACTTAAGATTGACTTTAAGAAATCAAGAGAGAGGGTTAATGATATAATACTTATGCACTCATATTTACAAGTAACCAGTAGACCTACGATAGTTCCAGCTCACAAACAGATTCAAATGATTTATTTAGCGATTGGAATCGATCAGCTCATATCAAAATAACTGCTGGAACAGTTCTTTTGAGCTGAACTTAACTGTTCGAATAGTTCAGTTTCGTTCACCCCAGCTATCCCAGCAGTTCAGTTTAGTTTCAAGGAACTGTTGCAACATCTCTCGAAAACAGAACTGAACTGTTCAACGCCTCAACTCAGTTCATGAACCACCAGACCCGTGCCTCCTAATATAAACCATAAGAACAATCAAGAGCTATAATAGGGGAATACCTCAGGTACCTCTGGTCCTAGTATAAG
>CAJNSZ010003584.1:0-10794 GCA_905329745.1 Rotaria sp. Silwood2
TTTTTTTCAAAAATTTTTTTTTATAAAAATTTTATTCAAGATATAGCTCCAAACGTAAAACAATATGTGAGTGGAACGATAACCGATCTGAACCGGTTACCGGTGAAACGGTTACCGGTTCACACCGGTTACCGGTGAAACGGTTACCGGTTCACACCGGTTACCGGTGAAACGGTTACCGGTTCACACCGGTTACCGGTGAAACGGTTACCGGTTCACACCGGTTACCGGTGGAGCGGTTTCCGCTGAAGCGGTTACCGATTGCTACGATCAAGCGGTGACTAATCGCCACCGTTGCATCCCTACATCCGATGTTCATTACTTTGTAACTTTAAAGTTCTGCTCTCTTGCTTTGTTCTTCCCCTTTGTGCTTACTGATGGAAAGCCCTGATTAATGTTTCAATAATTAAATAAATAAGACAAAAAGCATCGATCAGATCAACTCCGAAGTTCTCTAATTTTTTTAATCCAAGCACATTTATATAATGTTCTCTTATTATTGAATTTTCGACATAATCGGTTTCGGAAAAGCAAAGTTGAGAGTTCATTGAAGACTACAATGTTTCATAGTAAATATATATGAAATAATTTTTACATTGTTCTGAGTACTAGTGGTACATTAACAATGATTTGATTGGTCATTCTTATCGGATTTGGATGGAGGTATATCATAGCTGCCCATCGTTTGTTTCTTTTCGTCATAATAACCCAATCGATCAGATTTGATGCCTAGAAGTAGATCACGGCACTGGGTCAATTCGTTAATAGCCATTGTGAGATGATCGACTATTTGTTGGCGTGTTGGCCATGGATGACCGTTAACGGCTAGATCCAGCATTTGAGCGTTTGCACGCCATGTCTTGTGCATTGCAAATTCCAAATCGGCTGTAACCTCATTTCGAAATGTGTCATATCGTGTATATTCTTCTGCAAAAGGATTCGTTGATACATAAGAATTAACAACAGTGAAACGAAGCTCTGAACAAGATTGAATACCGGTGACTCGATGTGATATATGGCTACCTGAATATCTAATTGGTAATTTTTGTGAATGAATGTCTTTCTAAATACTCACCTTGCATGAACACACATGAATTCGGACCAAGATAGTCGATTGGTCGAATCAAATCTTTTGGCACTTGACCCTTATATTTGTCAATGAGACGAAAGGCTTCTTTGGGTTCGCGTTCGATAAGCTGAAGTTCACCGCCGACCGTTTGATTCATATCGGAGGCAAGCAGAATGAGAACATAGGGCACACTATCGCAGTGCCAGGCATCAATATTTTTTTTGGTCGCACGACCGATATTGATATGACTATAAGTAGACTGAAGTGCCGTTGGAAGGAGCTGAACATCTCCAGTCATGCGTGACAGATGTTCGAGAACATGTGGACACCGATTGAAATCTTGAATCCATTTGCTGCGATAGCCATTGTAACAAACATAAGCCGGCTGACGCTCATCACCCATTTCATGCTGAAGTTCACGTTGAATGATTTTACGCAGAACTCGATAGCCTTCATCACTCAGAAGCCGAAATGGGCCGGTGTAGGCCAGTTGACTATCCCCGTTAGGTGCTATAGGCTGATCAAGTTTAGGTGCCCTGGAAACGCGTCGAAAACCGTCGAGTAGAACGGCAAAATCAGGTTCAGTCAGAGACAAATGTATATCAGGATCGTAAGTAGGCTCATCAGGTGCCAATTCAAATTCAGGATATATCAAGCGAGGAAGCAATGCTGGGAAGTCAAAGCCAGTACGAGTCATATTGGTGATAATGTTTCAACAATTTTTCGTTTGCAAACTTGACAAATTGAGTTTGGTTGCATTTGTCATACCTTTTATATGCACGTTAAAGATAAGCCTATCTCGTTTTCTGCTTATGTCAACGGAGTAACATCTCAAAACATCTTTAAACTCATGAAAGTTAGCATTTTTGTTATTTTTTGTAAACATCATCTTTATGTTATGCCTGCGCAGTTTTAAAAACGTTTGAAACACACATTCTGAATGAACTTTGTGATGTCTATTAAACTATGTCCACGCGGTGCGGCGAATGTCAAACAAAATCGTACTGTACGGAAAAAAAGGCAATGTGAAAGCGTGTGTATCTCCATATGATGTTTATTTGGTGCATCTCTATCTGCACATTAGTCGTTTCTGTTGATGTACGCACCTGTATAGGGAAAGTAGGACGTGGGTCAACGTGTGGTGTATGAGTTTGGAGCATTTAGGTCAGTCTAGATTTGGGCAGTGGAATACTCGAACTTCAACTATTCTTCGAATGAATATTTCAGTACTCGAACTCAAGTCTCAAGTTTGACATACGTGTAATATCTTGAATATGATTGTCAAATAACATTAGTTCAATATTATTACATCCATGGAATACTCAAACGTCAATTCATAAGTGAGAGTCCCAATAAAAATCGAGTAACATTTCATAGAATGACATCGTTATGAATTGACAAATCATTTTCTTTATAGTGTTTTACTCTGATTAGATGCAATTACTGAAACATCTCTGTAAGTTCAAATATGAGGAAGCCATCACAAAATATGAATTGAATTTCCTTCAACAATTTTGTACTCTACATTGGGCTTCGAATTCTTTACAAAATCACACGATCGCAAATCCTCTCTCGAGGATAGTATTGATACTACAATGATGCGAGAAAAATTATACCAACCATACACAGAAGTCGCTGAAAAAGTAAGACTTGATATCCTGACACTCTATAGGCGACCGCACAGATCGTTGCAGGACAATTCGTTGCAAGGATAAAATGTCGCCAGAACAAGAGGTTGCATGGACACAATGTTGCACGAATAAAACATCCTATGGACAAAACGCTGAAACGTTTCATTATGCTAGATATTTCTATATCTGAAGTGGACTTCATAAAGTAAAATGCAAGGGTGTGGGAGTAGATGCAGCGGTTCAGGATGCGAGTGTGACGTGTGGATACGTGTAGGTGAATTTGCGTATGTATCTGCAGATGTGAGGTATGTAGTGCAGATAGTTATAGCTAGCCTAACAGAAGATTCACCCGTGGTCCTCAAAACACACCAACAGTTGCGCCTAAATCTACAATAATACTCAAACTCAAACTCAACATTCACACCCGAAACCGTAAATCATGTACCTACTACTAAACTAGGAACATGTGCCTACACCCTAAAAGCCATACTCTTATATGATATTTTGAGAAGTCGACTTCATTTAGAGAATTATCTGGCATCATGAAACGTTGCAGCGTTTTGTCCATACGACGTTTGGTCCATGCAATGAATTGTCCTGCGACGATCTGTTCTAGCGCCACTCTATATGTATACAATCGGAGGACAAATGCGTCAATGTCAAAAAAAATACAATATGCAAATTGTTCAGATATGACGAATTGAAAGAGCACTGCCATTCAAAAAACGATTAACTCCAACAAGAGTTTATTTGATTGAACAGCATTTGGCAAATAGTGATGCACATCTTGCATGTATCAACAAATACAAAGTTCAATTGTCTCACATAAAAACAAAAACAGCATAACGAGATCCTGTCTTGTTTCATGTAATATCGTCCGATTGGACATCATTCATGTTCTTTTTATTTGTTTCATGTTGGCATTCTTTTATTTGTATTCAATATAGATCTCATTCTTTTTGGTATAAATGTCACTGTGATTGTAGTTTATGTTTCAGATAAATCCAATGCAACAACATAGACGACGATTGCTTGTGAAACAATCAATAGACCATCAGCTAATGAAAAAAAACGAAATGACATGAAAAATGTTATAGTAAATATTGCACGCGTGAAATTAAAATCGACTACTGTGGAGAAGAAAATGACACAACGATATACTTTAGATGTCGATCATTGTCATTCATATAAGAATCGTCATACAACAACCATGGTAAGAATTAATTCAATTTCGATACGTTCAAATACAACTACATGTATCTCTATGTTGCACATTGAACAAACGTCAACGAAAACTGTTCATACCGACCCATCATGAAAATTGTTGATTTCAACTCTTTCTCAACAACTCGATCATCAATGAAAGATCAAAAGAGAGCACAACTCTATGAATTTATGACTCCCACTACTGTTAGATCTATTGTACACTGTAAACTAGAAAATAAGTTATAGAGTTTAATGAAGGATATCCTAGGAATGCCATATGAATTCACCGGTGAACTTTTAATTCTTTGAAAATAAGATATTTGAAACATTAAGAATAAGAAATTTGATTTTCTAATTAGAAAATCGAAAGTGAATTCACACGGGCATTCCTAGAATTTCGAATTGCATTTAGTATTTGGAGCACTTTCTAGACATTAGAAAATCTACTAATGAGCGAAGGTCCCCAAGTGTTACCCGAGAATTTTAACGAAACCTACATGGGTTTGTCAAGCTTGGCATCGATATCTCATTTATAGAAAAATTAGCGACTGAGACTGAACCAATAAAAAGATTTCAAGTAAAAATATATTTTGTTTTGGACCCTGAGCAAGACCACAGGTCAATTTTTTCGAGGAAAAATGTAAGGCGCAAAAGGAATTGAAATGCGCGTAAGTAGAGTCACGTTTCGTTGCCCATTAAGAAAAAATTATTAGTTTGAACACAAATCATATTTTTCTGATCAAAGTGTACATAATGATGGCCAAATTTACACAGAATCATATGCATTGGGAATAGTTTTGTAGGAAGTTCTCAATTTGTTAGTATTTTGAGATTTGAAAAGAATACACTTCTGTAGTAGCTTTGAAAAGCGTTATCGTTTGACACATGCATATTAATGATTAGGAACGAAATGATAAGGTTTTTTATAGATGGAAAAGATCGTTGAAAGAGCAGTATTTTTAGCTAGTCTATTACTGAAAACCAATGAAATGAGAAATACAAAATATCCATGTGTTTACGAGAAAGAAAATACTTTAAATAAAGAATATTTGATCGGGTTGCCATTTATCAAATAGATATTCATAGTTGGGCTAGAAAGAATGTCTTGAAAATGCATTCTTTCATCTAAAATCAGTCTACATCAACGAAATTTTCACCCTTCATTAAATACACTCGGTTCTCCAATGTCCATGTATGAAGCTCCCCCCCCCCCTCCTCAAAAATCGGTCTCAGACTAGGAACATCCAAATTGTATGAAACCTTCAGGATATGTTGGGACTGGTGAGTCATGGCTGTGGTAAAATTTATAGCCATATAGCACGATATTTAACAGAGATATTCACGAAACAAGAGCCCAAAATAGCTCAATAGTATCTCCAAGTTTTCTCTGTGGGTCTTCATCATAGTCATTTAATTTTTTTGTTTGAAAGAGCATGTCAGAATGGAGCCCGTCCCATGGCCGTTTTTTTAAATTCTTAATTTTTAAGACAAGAAAAGGAATGACAAGTTTAATAACCCGAAAAATTCCTAAAAGAATGGCGCTGTTTCCATAGAGATGTTCTCTTATATGATACTAAAAGGCGTATTTTTAAAAAAGGGCCACGAGGGGAGCTAGCTCTAGATACAAGCTTTCAAAAAAACTATTTGACTTTATCTCGTACTATGATAGAATGGCGTTCGAGATACATCGTCGAACCCACGTTCTGAGAAAAACGAAAAAGAATTTTCGGTCTTTTGTAAAAACGGCTTGTTTTTCGAATAGAGGATGATGAAAAATTTCTAGGACATTTGGAAAAAAAGAGTTGTCGAGTAAAAATGTTTGTCGTTTATGAAAGAGCAGACCAAAGGCTTTTCCCCCATGCATTTATCTCAATTTCGATCATTCTGACGAAAAGTGACTTTTTTCGAGGGGGGAGACTTAAAAGATCGTATGCACTTTAAAATGTTATTCGAAATGTGCTTTGCTCTTGAAGAGGAGTTTTTGTTCTGTGTCACTGTAGGTACAAAATTGACTCACTTGTCTAAAATGATGATGGTTCGAAATGCTGCGTCAACCTATCGTCGTCTAACGAAATCGTGAAAAATCTTGCTCATACATTTATACGACTATACCGTTTTCATTTCAGGATAATCTCATCAGATAAAGCATTACATTCTACATTGATTCGTTGAAGCATAGGCATGGCGCTTAAACTTAATTTTAAAGTTAAAGTTTGAAGTTAAAATATTCTACTGTAACTTTAACTTTCACGTTAAAATATTTTACTTTAACTTTAACCACTTTCTCGATGTACTTTTTAAGTTAAAGGGTCGCTCCTATTCAAGAACAAGTCTATCAAAAACAAAATTATCCATTTTTTGTGTTTCTCATTTCATCGGTTTTCAGTAATAGACTAGCTAAAAATACTGCTCTTTCAACGATCTTTTCCATCTATAAAAAACCTTATCATTTCGTTCCTAATCATTAATATGCATGTGTCAAACGATAACGTTTTTCAAAGCTACTACAGAAGTGTATTCTTTTCAAATCTCAAAATACTAACAAATTGAGAACTTCCTACAAAACTATTCCCAATGCATATGATTCTGTATAAATTTGGCCATCATTATGTACACTTTGATCAGAAAAATATGATTTGTGTTCAAACTAATATTTTTTTTTAATGGGCAATGAAACGTGACTCTACTTACGCGCATTTCAATTCTTTTTGCGCCTTACATTTTTCCTCGAAAAAATTGACCTGTGGTCTTGCTCAGGGTCCAAAACAAAATATATTTTTACTTGAAATCTTTTTATTGGTTCAGTCTCAGTCGCTAATTTTTCTATAAATGAGATATCGATGCTAAGCTTGACAAACCCACTTAGGTTTCGTTAAAATCCCCGGGTAACACTTGACGACCTTCCCTCGTTAGTATTCTCAAATGTCTTGCTAATGTGTTCACATTACTTGGTGTGTTTTTCCTTCTTCACATTTTACTTTTGTATAGTTATCTTTCATATTGGTTCTAGATATACGTAGCTTATCTTTTTATGAACATGTATGTTCATAATTGTTTTTTGTTGGTCTAGCACTATTATAGATGCATGTTAACCATCATCGGAAGAGTGGACGGTCCCCGCTATCGGTTATGATTCATTCTACAAAAAGAGCACAAAGAATAAACATCGTCCTCAGTATTGATTCGATCATATGCGTACTGTTTAATCCTGCTTCATCGTCAACATCGTAGACAATAGTAAACTACCATGAACATAAATTCTTTCGTCAATCATTATGTGATTGCTGACGCTTTTCAATTTCAATCAATGATTCTATATTGTAATCCATTGATACAGCAATACTGAAATTATCGATGGTAGATTATGTCGATGTTCCATAGATATTATTAATATACAAGGTAATGGTTTATATTCACGATGATTGACTATTTATTTATTTCGTTGTTCAAAAACAACCTTGCTATGATCCGTTGACTTATGCATTTGGAAAATCGTTCATCCATACACAAAATGTACAATTCATTATCACGAACAAGGAATTCGATGAAAATTTTTACTATTATCGGTTGTCCTACTCGCATATAACTGAGTCGAATTTTAAATAGAGTTAGTTATGATCTCGAACATGCTCTTATCATCCATTATGTAACAAAACACTACCGATCTTGCCTTAATTCTTTAACGAATGTATCGATGAGTTATTGAAACCATCTGTAAATCTCCTTGTACAACAAGGAAATCGATTATGATTACTTCAACTGTCAGAAGCTGACCCTCTTCAATTGGTAGGTTCTAGCATGTGTCATGAAACGTATTGATTTGTTTCTGCTTTTGAGACTGATTTTCTCAACAGATTCTCCGTACACAAAAGTTTCTTCTTATCGATTCATTAATAAAGGTGAACTAGGTCTATATTGGTATGACGATGGCTGTCATCCTTCGTTAGTCAACATTGATCTAATACACTCTTCGAATGATACTCGGCTATATTCGATGTCAGTTAAAAAAATATTTTATTAATCTATTTGTCTTCCTTTTTTAGACAATGTCACGATATATGTTAAATTTATGTGTCGTTTATTCTTCATTTTAAAAGGTGATGATGATGTATATTTTCTCTTGATATTCATTGCATATAAAATTTCAGAGTATCATTCATAGTTTCGGTACTGTTACCTGCAATCTCAATGAAAATAGATGATCATTCAACAATAATTATATGTTTCAAACTTCGTCTAACCTCTAGTAAAATAGACAACTTTCGATGTGTGACCAGCTATATGAACACAGTGTTCCAAAAGATTATAGTCACTCGATATATGTAACGGTCATACTAGTATTATGCTAACAGCACTCTTATTACCGATGATGAACGATACGATATGTTCTAATATGGCCGATCCTATTCTAATCATTGTTCTTGCTGGAATATTAATATTATCGGTGATGAATGTTCAGATTATCTACTTAATAAAATATGACATATTTCTTATCAAAGCTGAAAAACAACAAAATCAATCTGTACAATATGAGAAAATTATTTCTATAGACAATGATTCGAAACGACATCGACAAGAAAAATTTAATGTTGCAATGAATCGCAACAAGAAAAATCGAACCTGAATTACGCACATGTAAAGAATCATAAAAAAAACAAAGCATAGTAGAAAAACTAAATTCTCATTGACAATACTATAACTTATTTTATCATCACTCTCTCTCCGTACACTGATTCAAGTTTGATGCTATCCAATACCATCATGCTATCCAAAAGAGTAAGTAGCACTCTTTATATCTTATTTTGCATGCTATTGAATGACACATGGATTCATTCATTTCTATGTTACTTCTTTTATCAATCAATGTACTCATAGTTGTTGTTTAACTACAAGTAACGCTCGTCGGCAGGACTCGCTTAACCCTCGACTGAATTCAATCGTGTTATCATGTGTTGTCGTTTTCTGAGTTCTGCTTTGACAATTATTGTGCAACACATGCACCGACGAAAATCTGTCTATAGTATTGTCAGTGATGACCATTTTGTAAAAGAATCGGACCTTTCTATTTTCCATTCTGAATTTCTAAGATTTACTGAAGCAAACAGCTCGCAGTCGATTGTCGTGATTGAATTAAACTGATGCCCAAATCCTCTGAGACCGTAGTCCGACGATGTTGTTTCTTCCTCTTAAATTTTCACTTTTGTCTAGAACTATTTGTATTTCCAGATTCTACTTACAAGATCTAGATGTCGAAAACAACTGACGATCAATCTTTTGAGCGATGTTTGTTTTTGATCCCGATGTTCTTTTGTCTCTGACACATACAAACTTATTTTATTTTATATGACCCACCCCTCAGTCGAGGGAATATTTGATTAAAACAACTACAAGAAGCTATTAGACAGGATGAGTAAAAGCTATATAGAAATGCTGGGAACCCGTTTTGGTTTGCTGATCTCGGTATTGTGGACCATGACCGAGACCGCAAGACGTAAACTTGCTCCTGAAATTTTCACATTTTTCAGCGTAAAATATTTTAAGAGAGGATCCATGAGCGGATCGAGTATACGAGGCACCAGATAACAATTTTTTTTTGGTTTTTTTTTGCTCATTCAATGCATCAATGTCTAAAACCACCAACCCCAAAATTTTAGGTTCTAATAGCTTTCCTTTGAAAAGTTAGCCAATATCGACTTTTGGTACTATCATACCTTTGTGGGAAAAAACAAGAAAAAATACCCTATTAAAGATGTGCTAGCTTACGTTTCAAAAAATCATAGGAATTTTTGGTAGTATATATCAGAAGATAGAGAATTAAAAGCTGAACAAAATGAGCTATTTTAATATAATATAATGTCTAACAACTCAAGTTTTATAAAGCCAACATGAGTCAAAGGGGGTCATTTTCATCAGTTAAAATAAAACAGTAAACCTGATGCTGTGTTTCAGAATCATGAAATACCAGACTGAATATTACATATGTTGTGCAGCTTTTCTTCTCTACAAAATGATAAAAAAATATTAAAAAAAGAAATTTCCCATCAATGCGAAACGAGACTTACACCTTGTAAATTTTCATGGTTTTTGATGGTTTTTTAATAGAAAATCAACATTTTTAGCGGTTTCCATTGCCATGACAAAATGTTAAAGCAAAATAAATACGATATTCTGAATCAGCATCAAAAACTGTATCTAATCGTATACTTTGCACCGAAAATATTTTCCTGTCCAAAACTAGCCTGTAATCCCCCACAGGTATATTTAACCCATTCAACCCGATTCAGTTTCCTTAGAAATTTTTTTCGAGATGTTCAGTTTCATGGACAGTTAACTTTTAGTAAATACACTTAATGACCTTTTTGTTATCTTCTACCGGTTATTTATCGTCTTCTTCTTTATATCACTACATAATGAGTCATTTTTTTCTGCCGAACTGAATAATCGCTCGGATTACTTTTTCGTTCTTTTCCATATTATACAAAGTATGCACGAGAAAAAGAAGGAAGTTTCCAGCTTTTTCTCCCTTATTCTTTGCTCTCTATCGTTTTGTATATAAATACGACCGGAGTTTTGGAATAATTCACATGTCGTTTGAAGAAATGGATACAGAAGATAGCGCTAGCTCACTCGATGAAATGAGTTCTCTGGATGACGATTTTGATGCAATGTACCTTGAATCTGACGATTCTAATGAAGAAGGTACTGATGATGACATGGATTCACATACTTGGAATGAAATAGAACCAGAATCCGACGCAGAATTCCTGGAGGATCATGGACTCATCGAAGAAGTAACTTCTATTTCAGGCGATAATACAATCAATCCTATCGATTGCTATCGGCATTTCATAACGGACGAAATTATTGACCTCATAGTTCGTGAAACTA
>CAJNSZ010003586.1:0-10793 GCA_905329745.1 Rotaria sp. Silwood2
TCATTTAACTCATTCATTTCATCTTTTAATTAAATACTTCAACTATATCCTCTCCCACATTTAAACCCCCCTTTTTTCGTTACATGTATGTCTTTATTTCTATCTCAAGGTTCCCTACAATGAGACAGAGCATTTACATTAAAATTATATTAAGAGTTAAATAATTACTTTATCATTAATATCAATAAAAACTCGGCAACTTATATCACCTTATTCATTAATATTAACGGTCAATGGGCTACTTAATCGTTAAATATTAAATTTAAGGTCTTTTCTAAACATATAATTTATTTAAAATCACGTAAATAATAGTTTTCTTGACAGTAACAATATTCCAATCAATTTTCTCTTATGCGGCAAGGTCTATTTTTCGAAAATAACTTTTCTGTTTAGAAAGCTTTACTAAGAGTATCAAAATTCGAGCTTGTAAGGCCTAATATAGCGCATTTCCAAAATTTCGAAGAACTATGTGGAGATTCAAATGCCTCGATCCCAAAAACGTCTAGTCAAGTTTCATATAAAAAGTTGTTATTTTCACTAATTAGGTCTGCCTGGCAGTGAAAAATTGAATGGAACAGTATTACCCTTTCGCAAACCAATTATCCTCTCAACTTTAAGTGAGTTATGCATCGTCAGAAACTATTTAAAATCAATATTAAGGATAGCCTTTCACAAAATCGATTTGGGATCAAGTGTATTCAATCTCATGAGTTTTTTAGGATGTGTGGATTATGACAGAGAGGCTGCACCAAAAGTTTTTTACCCAATACCATAGAATTTTTGGAGCTGTGCATGAAGGAAGAATAATAAATAGTCTATTTGGTCTTCTAAAATCCTTTCTGAGCCTTCATTCAGTATTTCCAATTTTTTCTTTGTTAGGAAAGCATGCATGTAACTTCATCTCTCGTCGAAGCTGTTTTTGTCAAACTTATACCTTGTTTTGAGGACAAAAAGGACGACAACTCGATATCACAAAGCCCCATAAAATTAGGATTTTTCTCCCATTTTTGGATAGTTTTGGGGGTATCCATTTATGGCCCTTTTCCTCTTCAAAAGAAACGTAAATTTAATATACAGAATGAATGCTCAAAAAGAATTTTCGGATGCTTACTGACAAGAGAAGTACCTCAGGTAATCAATCGTTTTTGAGTTCGAAAATTGTGTATAAGGTAGACCCCGGTGAGGTATGAAAAGCCCCAAAAGAATAAGGACCCATAGGCTTTCCCTCCAGAATGATAGCCCGTTTACTGGAACTTTAGCCTAAGCACTGTGTACACTAACAAATTGAATGAAAGTATCTCGACCTAACATTTTGTCTACAGATAGGTCTACTTGTAACCGGAATGCCCTGAAATTTTCAGCGAAAATAAATGTATTCCTCGTGAGATATCGAATTCCCAAGAATCACACATAATCCATCGCAGATGAGAGAGTCTCATATCTTTTTGGAAATTCAATATCTTGTGAAGGAAACATTCTTTTTAGCTGAAAATTTTAGGACATTTTAGTTATAAGTAGATCTATCGGTGGGCAAAATTTTAGACCCAAATACTTTCATTCGATTGACTAGTGTATACAGTGCTTTATGCTAAAATTCCAGTAACATGGCTATAATTCTGGAGAGAAGGCCTATGGGCCCTTATCCATTCTGGTTTTTCATATCTCATTGGGTTCTACATTATACCCAAATTTCGAACCAAAAAAACGATTAATCACTTGGGGTACTTCCTTCGTAAGTCATAACCATCTAATACGACTCTTAGGCAAGGTCGAAACATAGCGTGATTTTCTTGAGTTTCACCACACCCACACTATCTTTGCCATTATTTAAGATACATTCTCAGAGACAGGCATTGCCATATATATATAGTAACTTGATCACTATATGCTTTATTATTTTCCTTATCATGAAAATTATACGAGCATAGTATTGAGACAATTGTATCTGGAAATTCAAAATCCTCTCTACTTTTATTTTTTGAGTGACGGTGAATGGACATTATTTATCAATCTCTTTGATGAAGTCCTGGCAAAACAAAAACATCATTTGTCGTAGAACTGCCTATTTCTGTCAACATTCCATCGCCGAAACCTCTGTGCCTGATGGTGCGCTATGATACGATCTATAATACCTACAAAATTAATTTTAGGACTTTGAAATGGCATTCGCGCTTTATGTCAGTAAGCGTAAAGGATTTTATACCTCTTCGTCGAAACTCACGCCAAAAAGAACATTGCTGAAATAGATAGCATCGATATAAAGTTCATCGACATCAAGATTGCCAAGTACCTTTCGATTGTCTATGTTCGTGAATTTCGTTTCTGTGATTGCTCGTTACGCAAACTCTGTTGAATATTTATCATGCATAGTCATATATATAGTATCTATTGAACTATAATATATGTACCAGACATTACGACTTGATCTTTTCTCAGCTACTTATTCAGGCAGTAACTTATTCAACTGCCCACTTAAGTTAGTTATTTACTTCATACAATTTACTATCGGTACATATGATATTGGAACGTTTTTAGTGCTACAGACATCATCTTAGAATATCGCTGACGGCCGCATCACCAAAATAAAAGTTTGCTGGAGTAGAAATCGTCGAATTTCGGTGGTCGTCATTTCGGCTATTCAAACTAGTCAATGCAAATAGCAGTGTCTACAATGAGGCTTCGTAGAGTCAATAACACTCTACCTTTTAATATGAAGTAGTATTAGGTTCAACCAAACTTTTGAGGCCAAATGTTTGACAAGAAAAAAAATCACGTTTTCTTTTTGCAAAAATTTTGGTTTTTCAATTACCGATTGTTGAGGAAATAAGCCGTCTACTAAAGAAGGAAGATAGATAAGCCGACAAATTCGTCCCTTTCGCAATTCAACTATACCCTTTCAATTATATCATGTTGGCTTTCAAAAGTCTATTTCTATCAAAATCACACCATTTCATGCATTTTACATTGCACCTGGCTCGATGTAGCAGGTAGCCTTTTCTCTATATTAAATGCTCTAGAAAGCACTACGGTAGAAGATGGGGTGTGAGTGTGCGTATGTGTGCAATTGGCTAAATATGTGAGAAGAAAAAATGCACCGACGCGTATACCCGAATCCTGACAGACACTAACACCGGTACATACATCAACATTGATACTCACCCTTGCAGCTATATGTACATGCATAGATTTGGTATTCATATCGACTTAACTTGTATAGTACTATATTGTATAGAATCGGTGTAACATTTAATCGACGATTAGGTGATTAGTAATGGCGAACGTTATTTATTTCACAATAGTTCCCATTTCTTTCGTTCAGTACGACTTTCTCATGAGAGTAATTGAAGGCAACCCCAAAAGAAATGCAAACTGATGAACCAAAAGAAAACAGAAGAACGTATTTTTTTGGAAAAGTTGTCAATTGAAAGAACTGAGTGTGACAATCTGTATTCACTCTTGGAGGAATGATATTCTGGTTGACATTAATGATTTTCATTTCAGTAGCTCATTCGTATGCATGATGACATACGGTTTCCTTCTTTTTATACATACAAAGCTCTTTTTTACAAAGAAATTATACTTTCTACAAAAATGAAATTCTTTCCCTTGAGTTAGACCATCCACTTCCTGGGTGTTGCTGCGGTGGCGGGATGATGTGGATGCGAGTGAGGGCTCGCCTGTAGATATGAGTAAAGTGAGATTGAGTACTCATCTACACCTGAAACCACACTCACTGTCACTCGAAACTCACTCAAACTCACAGCCACATCGTTGAGAAACACTGAAATATGTACCGAAGATGAGGATCGGTTCTTGTTTTTCAAAATTTAAACTAAAAGCACGGTAAACTCGCTTCAATTACAAGATACACTGTTTTCTCCTGGTCAAAACTCCACGCCATATAATTGAAGACTCGTCTATAATACAAGGCTTAGCTGAAAAAGCAATGCGTCAGGTATAAGAGCAGATTCTCAATTAATTAGTTATCTAATTACCAAATTTTAACTTTACGAATATATCTAATCGAGAAAGCATTGATTTGTAGAACTCTTCTTTATAAATTAATAAATGCTGAAGCAAAAACAACTTCTGCATATTTGCAATCCTAAAAAAAACATTCATATTCTCCAACCTCTCTTACTTTTCTGGAACACCCTTTTGTGTATTAATACTTAATAAAGAAAAATCTAATCAAGAACTTTTTTGAAATATTTATCCAATGAAGTATCACAGAGTAAACGAAGTCTTATATTAAAGAAGAACGATTGTTATATACGTATAAATCCGTACTTTTGTGAGTTTTATTTATTTTTACTTCATTCGTGTTACGAAGAGAGAAAGATTGATCGCGTATTGACTTTGATCAAATTGATCCTGGCGTCAATGGTTTTTTCCCTACACAATAGAATTATTTTTTTTACGTTTGGCTTTTCTTAGACGTAGAGAGAACAGAGAATATATGAAAATTTTGCATTTCTATTTATGACATCTTGTATTAAAGATCGAAATACTATTCTTAACTACATGGCTTCAGCTTTAACCGAACCGTGCCCATCTCTTCTATGTACCATGTGAGAACCAACTTATTCGTAGATTTTATTCGTTTTTTTGTTGATGATTCTGTATAGATTTTTTGTTACAACCTGCCAGTTTTAATTTAAAATGTACTGCTATTTTTTTCATCAAGGTACGATGATTTTCTACTTTTAGTTATCAGTATAACTTTGAAAAAAATTACAGTTATCTAGAATAATATCTTTATGAACTTTTTCGCGGTACATCTAAGTTTGCCTAATGAATGGCTCCTCGTCTAATTCTATGTCATTCTATGTTAGTGAGATTTTAAATATCATCGATATACACGTGTTATACCAAGGAGGAAAATTCACGTACAAAATGACTAATAACTATAGATGTACCTGAAAAAATTTATAAAACTATTATTCTAGATAAATCTTATTGTTTTGCACAAATTCGTGGTGATGACTACAATCACATTATTATTATAATTTTACGAAAGTGAAGTAGAATTACATGTTGAATTATGGTTGGATGGTTGTAGCAAATAAACCTTTGCCACTATGTCAAGAAGAGAAAAGTAGAAAATTGTTGCCTATGAAATGTAGCAAAGAAGGAAGGCAAGGAAAGTTTTGCAAATGACAAAAAGACTGGATACGATTCACTATATCATTTATGTTTCCGAATGAATCTAGACGGTAAACATTTTCTTTTGAATTTTTTTGCAGAAACCTATTAAGTATTTCCGGTCATTAAAAATTTAGTTGCCGAAAATCTGCTAAAAGACAACAAACTATGTAGAAAATAAGACATCTTTTTTAAGACCAAATTTCATGAAAAAGTGCCATGTCTCTCTACTTAGATCATAATCGTCATAAAACTTCTCTGAGATTTTCGACCAGCTTCTCTTTTTCGTAACTGACTTATTTTATACACTGCCGAGGTATGTTAGTTGCTCTATTTCCACTAAAAGCTTAACAATATATAACTTATTAATAGCATGAGAAAACACACTTTAACATGTATAGTGTGTCGTTCTCTAGAAACACAATTTTGTGACTAACAACGATAACAGCGGTCTTTCATGTTTGCTGTCTTCTTTTTGTTTATTTACACCCCTCGCTGTGTTCGGTTCCTTCATCAATGAAATTGTTGGGTTATGAAAATACTTATCGTTCTATTTTTTTCTGTCTTGTATCTCTAACTAAAGAAGTTATAGTGCTATAATGAAATGGAATCGAAAAACCGAACGTACACTCTTTTCGTCAAATAAATATTGTAGAACTCACATATATTTCCGAATAAAATAGTGAGTGAAAGTTTCAAGTCGAAGCTTTCCACCTCTCCCTCTGTCACATATTACAGACTTGAGCAAACAGGATTAAAGATGCAACATGATATTAATAGCAAGGCTTAGAATATTCTAGAATATTGCAGTCTTTCTTGAAATTTAATTGGCTACACTCTAAAAAAATAGGTTTATTACTGAAATTTAAAAGTTCCGCATTTTTTTACCAAACGATTTTAGGTTCGGTGAAATGAAAATCGTTTCGGCCCTTTTGCTCAGAACTTTTTTAAGTTCCGTAGATTTCACAAGGGTACGGAAGTCTTCAACAAAACCCTTTGAAATTTTCGTAAATTATACACGAAACGGTCGATAGTTTCGCAGAGTATCAGTAGGTTTGGCTCATTTTTTATGGAATGGTCGACAGTTTCGTAGGCCATCTAAAGGTTCCGCATTTTTGACACGAAACGGTTGATAGTTTCGTAGACTATGCTAAGGTTTCGGAGTTTCGGTATGAAACCCTCTATGGCTACTTTAAGTGCTAACAGATCCCGCATGTTTCGTATTTTTGCACCGAACCATATTAGGTTCAGTGAAACGAAAACAGTTTCGTACTTTTCGTACAGAACTTTTTTAAATTCAGCAGAATTGATAGGGTTTCGCACGAAACCTTGTTTGAGTTCCGTAGATCCGTTCATGGTTTCATACATCATCAACTAAACTATTGATGGCTTCGTACATTATGCGCTAAGCCATTGGTGGCATCGCAAAGTTTCGGAAGGTTTTGTAGTATATTGACGGAATCCTTCTTAATTTCGCTGTCAATGGAAAGGTTTCGTCTTTTCTCTGCAAAACTATCAATAATTCTGAAGAGTACCCAGAGACTTTGTATTATTTATATAGAACTATTCCGCAGTCCATTATATATTTAATAGTTCCGTATATTTTACGCGAAACTGTTCTTAGTTTCGTAGACTAGTGTAATGTTCCGCAGTTTTCTTATAGAATTCTGCATGACGTTGTTAAGTGCTAATAGATTCCGTGTATTTCGTACGAAAACATGCATTGTTCTGTACACTATTATAAGCTTTTTACTTTTCTTCATAACTATGAATGGTTCAGCATTAGCTTGAGTGCTTAACTTTCGCGAAAATACTTATACTTTCAGTAGAATAAAATAACAGCATCACTCTCTAAAAAAAAGATGTAATAAGGAACCTCCACAACGGATGCCATTTTATAAATCTTTTAAGGGCTCTAGACTTTCGAACAAAAACCGTTTTGTCCACAAATTTTCATGCAAAAAGGTTCTAGTTGGAAAGCCTTGAACTTTTAAAATGTTCATAAAATGGTACCCATTAAGAGAGATCCTTATGACACCATTTTTTAGAGAGCAGGGCCTATTACCAAAAATCAAAACAATGAGAAAGGGATCAGGAACAAGTGGATTCGCATATATCTCCGAAACAAATCAGAGTGAAGAAACTAAAACGCGAGGGAATCAGAAAAAAGATAGGAAAAAGGCGAAATTTACTTGCACACCGAGAAAATTATTGTAGTATCGAGAGCAGGAATATAATAAAATCAATATGGTATTGGTGGTACTGGTTTTGATTCAACACTGTATCAAAAATAAAAGAGAATATTTAAAATTACCTTAGCCAGTAACATGGAAAACGTGTGGGTTTTGAGTTTTCATTAAGGAGAGAAAGTTATTTGAAAATAACGATTCTTCTATCAAGTTTCATCAAAGACTTACGAGGTCGACAAATCCAAATCTCTGATTGGTTTCTCAAAGTTTGTGAGTTTATTTTTTCAATAAAATACGATATAGAGATTGGGATGCTTCCACCCAAAGAGTCTTTTTGCTTAAACTTTATAGAGCACCGTTATTTCCAAAAAATTGCGTCTTCTTAATAAAAATATTAAACTTCCAAGTTTTTATTGTTAACTGATAGCGTAACGGTAACTGAACCCTCAAATTCTGACGCCCTATGGATCCGCTACCGATATTACCAATAGTATTTGGTATTGGTATTAATGATAAAGGTATGGCTATATTTCTGATACAGCATAAAGTGAGTCCATTGCCTAATAACCAAAGAAAATTAAAAAATCCATACAGCATGTCCAAATAAGCCTTAAAAATTTGCAGAGCAGTACTCCGAGATAGCTTCAAAAAGTTATAGATGATACTCCGAGATAGCTCTCCAAAATTTGCAAATAGTACCCTCAGGTAGTTCTTCAGAAGCCACAGAATAGCCTCAGGTAGCCCTCAGAAAGTTGAAGATAGTACTCCGAGATAGCTCTCCAAAGGTTATACATGGTGCTCTGAGATAGCCCTCTAAAGGTTACACAGAGTCTCTCCAGATAGCCGTGAAAAGGCTGAAGATAGTATCCCAAGGTCGCCTTAAAATATTTCGCATAGCCTGCGTGTTGACCATTCATTCACAATTTTGTTTTGTGGCTGCAACTATGTATATAACTGACTCAAGTGAAGTATCATCGTCTTTCAGACCCAGTTCATGGATAAGTATCTTTATAAATATGCTGTTATATTTTGACCAATAGTCGCCACTACTCAAAACACCTTCAAAGATAAGTATTNTGAAGATAGTATCCCAAGGTCGCCTTAAAATATTTCGCATAGCCTGCGTGTTGACCATTCATTCACAATTTTGTTTTGTGGCTGCAACTATGTATATAACTGACTCAAGTGAAGTATCATCGTCTTTCAGACCCAGTTCATGGATAAGTATCTTTATAAATATGCTGTTATATTTTGACCAATAGTCGCCACTACTCAAAACACCTTCAAAGATAAGTATTTTGAGAGATAAACGATTGTTGTAATGAATTGATTAGTTTAATTATAATTCGGGTTGCTGGCACTGTCGAATCTGATGATTTTTGGTAGTTTCCGAGCTTTTTGATGTGATTCAGAATATTTCGAGTATTGCGTGAGTAACGTCTAAATTGGCATCGAGCGAGGGTTTACACCAACAGGTCGATTTTTAGAAAAATCTGATACCGGATTCGGTTGTTTTTGATAAGATCTAGAAACTGGATTAAATCACTTTAGCGGTAAGTATGATTTTATTAAAAAAGTTATATTCTTCTATTCTGATTAATTGTATATTATAGAGTGGCGAAAGCAACAAGATCATGAGTGAATTTGATTTTACAGATGAAATTAATTTTTTTTTCTATTATAGATTGACCAAAACATCGAATAGGTAAGTTTTATTAAGCGGCTCGCTCAGAATTCATTTCCCACTTAGAACGGACCGTTTTGGCTGAGTTGTTCAGAAACAATTGGTCCTAGTGAGATACGCTTATGTTACAAATTTCAGCCTGATATGCCTGACTAGACCGAACTTCCGGCTTCTTTTCCTACCTTCTAGGAGAATCGAAATAACTCCGTCGTTATAAGGGTACAGAGCTCGAGCTGGTTTCAAATTAAAGCTAGCCTCAATGCACAAATTCTCATCGCACGGAATTTGAAACCCCCTTCCATTCATTTTTTATGAGAATTTTAATGGACATTGTTTTCAAAATAAGTATAAAGAAGGTGACTCGATCGACAGTTAATCCCACTTTTTTCAGTCCAAGAATGAAGCCTGAAAAATCCGCCGTTGAAAAGTTAGCTCTGATTAAGACCTTTAAAACAAAACAAAACATTGATTATACCCGGAACCGACTGGAAGTTATTTCAATTTTTCTGTCTAGAAACCGTCTTTTGAGAAAAACGCTCAACAAGTTTTACAAAAATAGATTTTTTCATTCAAATTCAGAACAAATCATATTACGATGGTATATTTTTAATATATTCCAATGCACCGTTTTAAGGTACTTAATAGATGAAGGTAGGTAACGCTATCTGACATGCTGGTTAATATAAAGATGTTCTATTGAATGGTAATGCAAGTGACAACGTAGTTTTTCCAAAACTGAAAAACTTTAAACACTATGAAAATTTCTCGGAAATAATGATAGTAGAGTCAAAGTTTCATGTGATAAGTCTTTGAAAATCTGGTCATTTTCCAAAAGACTATATATATTCTGAAAGAGCAAACTTCGCTGTATCTTTCTGTGATAAAAACTTAACTTCGATATTTGTGTAAAAAATTTGATTTTCTAAGGGGAGTCTCTTAAATAAAATAACACATTATTTTTTCTATTCTAGGTTGAGCTAAATATCAAAATCACGGGGTAAGTTTGATCTTATTAAATAAACTATATCTATTAATATCTATATTATCGGTGGATTCAAATATCAAAACCACAGGGTGCATTGAATCTTATTAAATAAACTAAACTATTTATTTTTCTATTATAGATTGATTCAAATCTAAAAGCCATCCATTGGTTTAAATTTAAACTAAATTGGTGAATGGGTAGAGTAGGTGATTAAAACAAGGTTTAGTGCGAATTTTTAGGTATAAAACTGTTGGTTTCAATTTGTAATAAAGGTTTAGCACAAAACTATGTCTACGAAACCTTTGGTACGAAACCTTTATTTCATTTGTCCAGAGGAGGTTTTATACTAAACCCCTTTTTCGGTTTCGTAAAAAACTTTTCTTTTAGAGTGTAGAATACGTTAGTATTTGTTCTTAATTATGGAGTTTCTGATTTTTGCACCGGTAAACGATTATATGATAGAAACCAAAGAAGATGTTGTGGTTTCCTACAACCGTTATATGACCATCATCAAAGCGTGATCGAATTAAGTTCTAACTTTCGCGAATTATTAAACTCAGTCTCATTGAATCCATCGCGATATATAATAGATCATTAGGATCTGATGTAAATTTAAGGAATATGCACTATAGAATTATTTGTCCATCACAATAACGGTTAGACTAATAACAGAAGTGAAAGTTTAATAGAAAAGAAAGGAAATAAATAGAATCTGAATAGCAACAGGACAAATAAAAGAAAATCATTCGTCAAGAAAATAATGAAGAAAAAGTTTCTCTTCGCAATGTAC